>JAJLVX010000199.1:0-13228 GCA_030564525.1 Liangdongia berthetii | reverse complement strand
GAGAAGATAAAGACCAATGTTGAAGAGGATGTTGAGATCTGTGTAGTTTTCCTCTGTGCCTATGCCCAGAGTTGTTGAAGTTGGCAGTAATGGTGGTGGGAGATCAGACTGTGTCAACTGACTCCATATCTTTCTGATGTTAGGACATTCTTCAAAGACATGTTGCCAAGTATTAGCCTCCTGTTTATGACACAAACCAATAATAATAATAATAATTTTTTTTAAAAATGAAAAAAGTTGGAGTAGAACATTTATTGTAGGTTCTTTGTTAAACTTGAATTAATCCTGCAGCCGCGGCGCGGTGCGGTATCCCGACGGCGTACTATATATTAATTTGATCTTCAATATAATTATAATTATACTACATGTTAATTGATAAATTATATTAATTATAATAGTATTTATAATATTTATTATAGTCCAAGACCTCATCTACCAGCTGCTCTTAATATATCGACTTTTATATTTCATGTTATTGATTATACAGAAGAAGCATTAGTTAACAGTACCTACTACCGAACTTTGTATATTGCGACAGAAAAAAATATTGATGACTTCTAAAGTTTTAATTTTTAAATAATTATCATTATATAACTATAGTATTATAAGATAATAGAATCAAGAATCATTTCTTATCTGTTCTTGTATTCTTGATCATAACTTCACTCTATTAGGGTTGAGCTTAGTCAGAGAATCAGTGATTATTCAAAACAAATTATCAAAACAATGATTTAGACATTTAAAGAGGCCACAAATAAGAAATGAAGATATTCCCATTATTTACACTTCTTTCAGTGACTTTAGTACTGAAATGCCAGTGCCACATATATACACAATGCACACCGTTTCTCGGTCCTAGTGATAAGTTCAAGCACACTCCTCATTTTAGTGTCTTTTCAAAGCACAGCATATCGGTTCTGTTGTTCAAGTTGAGTGATATTGGTGAAACTAATATCGAGTACGACAAATTTACAGATGAATACTTGAATGGGACAATTGTCGGTGCTTCTCTTAGATTGTGTTCTCAGGAGCTTGTTGACCAAGGGGTGTGTTCTGAACTCAAGACCTTTACTCTGGAAACCAGAAACACTACTCAAACAGAACCAATTGTCAATCAATTTGTCCACAAGAAAGATGAGGAAGAAGGGTTCGAAGCAGATAGTGTTGAGTATGATATCAAATCCGATGGGATTTATTGTGCTTTTGTTTACAGCATGGTTAGAGATCATCCAGACTTTAAAACGACACAGATTTACAACTATTCAGAAATAGATAGCTATCTTCACAACCAACTTGTTCAATACATCTTTGGTGCTTCTATATTGTTTGCCATTGTTGCCATTGCAGTCAAGGAACTGTTGTACTCAGGCCAACAATTGAGTGATGTGAAAAACTCTGTGATTTCTATTATTTTTCTATTCAGCTTGAATAGCTTTGCAAGACTAGTTTTAATTTTCTTCATGAATATGTTTGTGCCTTTATACTTTTATATTTTGCTAGGAGCTTTTGTTGTTTGGGTAGTTTCATTGTTAATAATCATGGGGAATCTATACTTTATTGGCTCGAGTGAATCATTAATCAAAGTACCAAAGAGACAACGGTTTTTTTCAAATGCAGTGATACTTTTGTATTCTGTACAGTTTGTTGTTGGACTGGTTTACACAAGACGCTATATTCCATTGGAGCTTGTTATTTCTCTAGTTTTTATTGGGTTCTACTATACCACGTTCCAACATGCTACTGATGTATATGGAAGGCTGCCAGATTCAAGAACAAAGTTGAAGTATAGAGCATTTCAATACTCAGTACTAATGATTCCCATAATCCTATACCTGAGCTCATTATTTGGCATTGATCATTCAGTGAATATTGATAAACTATTCAAACATGGAGCAGTTGATGCTAAGACATTGATTAATTATGAAGCTACACATCTTGATAGATCAAAAATCAGACTTAATTTCAGTTATGAATTGATATTACCATTGTTACTATTCGTTTCCTTTTTGATTTGGTTTAATGGTGAATCTGATGAGGAAAACATTGGTGCAGACGCCAATTTTTACGCAACATCCCAAGAATTGAGAACACCTGAGGAAACAGAAGAACAGAAACAAACTGATTCAGTGATTGATGGTATCCAGGACGCTTTCAGAAGACTTTTCAAGCCATTAGGGTCATCTACTGAGAACTAAAGGAAAATGCTTTTTGCTTTCATATGAGAAATATCTCAATATAAAACTTCTTTTAACTTTATAACTATATGAGTCATGACATACAAAACAATAGACATTACAGAGCATATAATAGAATACACAATAACATCAAATAGTAACACTGTTAACCATTGATGAATGAAGCTGCACTTTAGCGGTGGATTACATAAATTATTACGTAACACTTCTTAAGGAAAACTTCACCAGAAATTAAACATCAACACCAAACCAACAACAACGAACAGAGAGAACTGCAACAGTCATCTAGTTTCCAGGTTCATTCTCAAGAAATCAAGCCAGAACAGAATGGAACAGATACAGCGGAAACCACCGACATCAGCGCCTGCGGCAGGCCCATCCTCAGTTCCACTGCAAGAATTTCATGGGGTTGCGAAGCTGAACGACTATAAAGTGCTCAAGCAACTAGGTAAGGGGACCTTTGGTGTTGTGTACAAGGCTCGCCATATCAAGAAGGGCCATCTGGTGGCAATGAAGAAGATATTGATTCACAAGACATTTGACATGTTCCCGTTGACGGCGCTTCGTGAGATTATAGTCCTAAAGAATCTTCATCATATGAATCTTATCGAGTTGATTGATATGATTCATGATAGACCACCTCCAAATGACGATTACAACAATTATGATTCATCCAAAGCTGATAAGAATGTGAAGAAGTTGTTTTACATGGTTTTCCCATACATGTCATACGATTTGACCGGTATTTTGGGGAATCCAGATATCAAGTTGACTTTACCAGATATCAAATCCATCATGATGCAGTTGTTTCATGGCATAAACTTCATTCATGATCACAACTATTTGCATAGAGATATTAAGGCTTCTAATATCTTGATAAATTATGAAGGTGTTGTTAAAATTGGTGATTTTGGGTTAGCTAGAGTTTATGAGGGTAATGCTCCAACACTGAATAAACCAGGTGGTGGTGAAGAGAAATACACAGAAGTTGTCATGACAAGATGGTATAGAGCACCCGAAGTTTTGTTTGGAGAGAGAAAATATACAACAGCTATTGATTTATGGGGCATTGGGTGTGTTTTCGGTGAATTGTTTGAACATAAACCTATTTTACCTGGAAAGTCAGATCTGGACCAAGCTTATGATGTGTTTAGACTAGTTGGTGAGCCAAATGAAAAATCATTTCCTGGATTCGAAGCATATCCATTAGAACAGCGCAACATTAAGATCAAACCCACAAAAAGAACATTGGAGGAGAGATTTTCCCAATACATGGATCCTCATGGAGTTGAATTATTAAGTGATTTGTTGAAATTGGACCCATATCAAAGAATAACAGGGTTGAAAGCATTAGAACATCCATTTTTAACAACAGAACCTTTACCTACAGAAAAAGTTAACACTACGTTCCCTGAATGTCATGAGGCTGATGTTGCAAAGTTTAAGGAAGAACAAAATAGATCCAAATCTAGAGGGAATTATGATGACATGAATAACAAAAACACAAACAATACAAACAATAACAACAATAATAATAGGGGATTTAATAGAAATAATAGAGTGCCACCGCCACCACCACCTCAATCAAAAACAACACATCCGGCACAAGACTCGTTGCTGAGGAAGGAGGCTAAACCAGAAAATGGTGCTGCAAGAATACCAGAAGCTCCAGTAACACCTACAACAGGTGTGAAAGTTGTTGATTATAGACCTTCAAGCAGCGGCCGCTCATCACACCAAAATACTAATGATAACAATGTTGTTGGAGCCACTGCTACTACCACTGCTGCTGCTGCTTCTTCCGTCACAAATAATGCTGCTCAATTACCAAAAAGACCAGATAACAGAGACAGAGATAGAACTGCACAGTATCCACCAAGTCAGTTTTATTCCAAACACACACATGCAAATAATGACATGGGTCATAAATATGACCATGGATACGGTAATGGAGGTAATAACGGTGATTACTATTACAACAACAGCAACAACAGTAACGGTTTAAATGGCAACAATGTGAATAATAATAGTAATGGCAATGGATACCAACATAGAACACAAAGATATAACAATTCTCCTAATTCATGGTCTTTTGGGAGACAGCAACACCAACCTTACCCACCACAGCACCAAGCATACCAGCAACAGCATCGCCAAAGACCAGGAGCATATTCAATTAATACAAGTGCAAAAAATGGTCCTGTAACACCAACAAATGCCAATGCCTCTGGGAGGAGACAAGATTACGAGGGAAGAGACCGAGAAGAGCCCCAGCATGCTGCAAAGAGAGCCAAGTCTGACAAAGACATCATTGCTGACTATTGAAGCACTGTGCTCTCCACTCCCAGCTCCACTTTATACTAAAACAAAATAAACCATTTTCTCTTTTAAAATTTTGACGTAGCTGAACGTTTTCTTAAACATCTCGAATATTGGGAAAAAAACCTTTCTTTAGCCAATATCTATCAACAAACATCACCACCGACCCACAATGTCAGACATGCAATCAACACGGCCAAAGCGCAGGGCAGCCAAGGTGGACTACACTGAGAAGCGCGAGGAAGACATCTACATGGACTCCCCCAACGGGCATAGCAGTTCGTCCTCTGCGGCAGCTTCATCAGCAGCAGTATCAGCATCAATATCGCCAGCAGCGCCAGAACAACACGAAACACAACAACAAGCGAAGAAAAAAGCCAGAAAGGCCGCAAGTGTCAGTTCATACCGTTCTGAGAGCCCCAATGATGACGGGAGTGCCAATTCTGGGACAGGTTCCAACCAAGGATTCCCATTAAACTACCAGCCTGTGTTGAAGGATGGTGTTTTTTCGCATATGTTGGATTTGAAGAAAGCTGTTGTGAAAAATGGGCTGGAACTGATTCTCGCCAATGGTGAGGTCTTGAGGAAGGGGGACGACATATACTTGGTGTGCGAGCCTCCTGGCGAACCTTATTACATCGGGAAGATCATGGGCTTTGTGAAGAAGGATGAAGGTGCTAATCCTCGTCGTCATTCCTCTCATAATGGGGCGTCCAACAACAGCAGCAGCAGCAGCAACAGCGAACGTGAAAGAAAACCAGCGACAAGAAACAGCAAGAATGTCATAGAGCCTGCTGATCTGTTTGTGTTCAAGATCAATTGGTATTACAGAGGTCGAGATATTTCAAAGCACTCTACAGACTCAAGAGTGTTATATGCCTCAATGCACTCAGATACCTGTCCATTACAGGCCTATAGGGGCCGCTGCGTGGTGAAACACAAGGATGAGATTACCCATTTTGAACAGTACAAGACAGTGCCTAACCAGTTTTGGTTTGACAAGTTGTTTGATCGTTATATGATTAGATTTTACGACGTGTTACCAACTGAACAACTAACCAACTTGCCTAAAAATTATTATGAAGCACTGAACAAAAGATTCCAATACATCTTTGTTGAAGTTGGTAAGACCAAAGATATGCTACAGTCTCCTAAAAACTGTGCCAAATGTCACCAGTGGTGTAACCCAAATGAGTCTATTGAGTGTTGTGAGTGCCACAAACTTTACCATATGTTGTGCTTAGACCCTCCATTGTATAAGAAACCTGCTAGAGGGTTTGCATGGTCTTGTATCAACTGTACTAAGAAACTAGAGAATCTCAAAATGATACCTGCACCAGTTGTGGAAACTGATGATAGTACTGCTACTACTACAGATTCAACACATCCACCAGAACCAGAAATCCCATTATACGAGGAACTAGCCAAACAGTTTTTGATTAATGATAGTGATTTGTCATTCCAAGAGAGAAGAAATGAAGAAGAGTGGGATTACAGATATTTAGGTATGCATGCAAAATTGGAAGATGCTTTAGATGTCCAAGACCGTCCATACCCAAGAGCTGCCTCAAGATTGGGTCCTAAACACCAGTTGACTGGGGTACAAGACTGGTATGGTCATACAGTTGAATATTATGACAATTCAGAATTACCAGAAGAGTATAGAAAAACGCCCTCTGTTCCAAAAAGAAAGAAGGCCGATGGGAGAAAAAAGAAACAACCTTCAGCTGATGCCAATGCTAAACCTATTGTATTGAGACCACTGAAAGTTCCATCAGCATATGAAGGTGAAAACCCAAAGACGTTCCCACCCTGGTTACAGGAAAGACCAAAGGGTTACATTGAAAGAGGTGGTGATGACACTGCTGAATTGATGTGGAAACAACCTGAAGGTGAGGAAATGAGTGAAAAAATTGAAAAGTACATTGAAGAACAAGCTCCATTGGCTAA
Organism: Liangdongia berthetii; assembly: GCA_030564525.1. NCBI lineage: Eukaryota > Fungi > Ascomycota > Saccharomycetes > Phaffomycetales > Wickerhamomycetaceae > Liangdongia > Liangdongia berthetii. Next base: position 6,764 of record JAJLVX010000199.1, on the reverse strand, counting down.
GGCTTTAAATTTATTGCCAAATACTCCGAATTTTGTTGATACCATTTTGAAGAATCTACTTGATACAAATTATGACGTTGTCAAGGCTGCTGAATTAAACAAGGCAATTTCAAGAGAATCTCTAAAGGAACCAACATTCAGTGCTGACGAAGTTAAGAGATTTGAAGATGGTGTAAGAGAGTTTGGCTCTGAGCTATATCCTGTTTTCAAGAAAGTCAAAACTCAACCAAATTCAATGGTTGTTAGATTCTATTACTTGTGGAAGAAGACTAAAAATGGGCACCTAATCTGGGATAATTTTGAAGGTAGAATCAAAAAGCAGAAGATGAAACCTAAACCACTTGATGACGGAGAACAAGATATCGGCAATCCAAATGACGATTCTTCCTATGAAGTTCCTAAAAAATGCAATCGTGCGTTCCAATGCAAACATTGTAAAACCCAAGAATCAATGCAGTGGTTTAGAGCACCAGGGCAGCAATACTACCTTGACCCAAAGACTGAAAGAGAGGACAAGTCCCTTGTATTGGCGTTGTGTTTTAGATGTGCCAGATTATGGAGACGTTATGCTGTTGTTTGGGAGAATCCTAATGAAGTTATGAAAAAGACTGGACAGAAAGGTGGTAATGGGTGGAAGAAGAAGGTTGAAGCTGAATTGATTCTTGATGCTGATTTGATTATGGAGGCTAAGCATTATGCTGATATGACTGGATATGAGACAAGATATATAAATGCCGGTGATGTGTCGACAACTACGACGACTGGTAACGGAAGAGGTAAGAGAAAATCAAGTCATACTCCTGAACTTGTGGAAGAACATACCCCAAAGAAAAGCAAAACTAAAGATAAAGGTAAGGAGAAAACAAAGCATGATAAGAAACAGCAAGCTAAGCAGCACGGGAAACAACAAGCTCAACATCAGCAGCAAGAACAAGCACATGGACAACAGCATTATCAATATATACAACAAATTCAACAACAACAGTTCCCATCACCACAATTTTCACAGCAATTCCCACCACCACACATGTCATACCAACCACTTGCAATACCAATGGCTATGCCTATGAATATGCAGCAAGGTCAAATGCAAATGAATCAAATTCCTCAACAACAACAGATACCAATTAAACCTTCTGTACCACACAAGAACGAGACCAAGAAAGAAAGTAGAAAGGAAAAGAAAGACTCCAAAAAGGATAATAAGAAGGAATCAGCACCATCTTCTTTGGACTCTGATGGGTCTAAGCCTGAAATCAGGAAGGAAAAGAGACCATACCATAGAAAAACTATAGAGGATGGAAAGTCAACATCACAGATGAAACCAGAAATGATTGTGTCACCAGTGATTTCTGATGAGATAAATCTGCAAAAGGCTGTTAGTGAGAAATATTATCGCTCTACATCAACTTTACAAAACACAAGATTACGTTTCAAGGAATTACCAATCCAAAGAAGTCCATTGATCAGTGAACACTCGACCAAGCTGGCCAAACCAATTATGAGATTGAAACATTGTGCTGTTTGTTTGGAATGGGCTTCTCCAAGCGCCTCATTACTGTGTCACAGTTGTGGTGTTTCGGTACATCCAGAATGTTATGGTGTCCAAGGGATTGAAGATATGAAATTACCATTATCTCAGTTCAAATGGTTCTGTGATGCTTGTTCTAATGAGTTGAACCCAATATGTTCTTCGAACTACAAGTGTTGCATCTGTCGTCGTGGTGGAGACCGAGATCCTAACTTTGCCTTGAAGAGAACTAGTGATGGAAAATGGGTCCATTTGGTTTGTGCCCTGTTTAATGAAACGGTACGCATTCGTGACGTGTTCTCATTACAGCCTGTTGAATGCAGCAACGTTGCTATTGCTGAGAATTTGAAATACAACGGGAAAGTTAAAGACTCAATTCCTTGCAGTTTGTGTAATGGTTCTGTGAGAATATCCGTGCTGAAGAACATGCAAACAGAAGGGAATAATCACATTGGATTCAGACTGATTGTTGATAGCAAGCCAGATAGCAAAAGTGTCAAACTTGGAAATGTGTTTGGTAAGTTGAAGCCTGTTGCAATTTGTTCAAGACATGCAAATGAGAATGTTGAATATATTCCTCTGTATACACAGGCCAAGAGATTTAAACAGGCTGTGCCAATGTCTGTCTTACAGTTGTATTTGGAAGATCAAAGCAAGAAAGGTGTTCAGCGTTTTGGGTTGCAAGCTAAGTTTCATGAGTTTACTCAGATCAAGGAGATTTTAAAAGAACAATACATTAAACAGTTTAGTCATCATGTGGAGAGAATAGATGGAGATGATAATGATGTTGATTCGTCATCCAATAAGGATAAATGCAGCCTATGTGGTACAGATAAGACTATCAAATGGTATCACGATGATTCTAAAACCATCTGCTTTACTTGTTTTGTTAAGAAAAGTGAGAATAAAGATGGTGCAGATACCGAAGATGAAGACGCTTTAGATCCCCACATGAGATTGGATGAAGTTGCCAATGAGCCATTAAAAGGTTCGTTTTATGGTATTGAAGATGAACATGATATCATTTCCAGACCACAAATTGTCAACGCATTCCCATTCCCACAACCTCCACTACATCAACAGCAGCAACAACAGCAGCAACAACAGCAGCAACAGCAGCACATGATGCAGGGAAACAACCCAATGTTTCAATCACCACATCCAAGACCAGCACTTCCACCAATCGGACAACCATTCCAAGGTATGCAAGGTCTACCTCCACATCCTCAGATGCAGTTACAGATGGGTCCTCAAAATGGCATTAGATTACCTTCGATGATGCCACCATTGGTGAGGCCACCCTTATCATCACAACCACAACAACATATGAAACATAATGTGGGATCTTTGTTGAACAATGATCCAATTCCAAGTGGGTTGAATGATGCTAGTATATTACAATCTTTAGCTAAGGAAGTGTTGAAGGAGAACCATACTAATGATGGTACTCCTGGTAATGATAATAATACCACCACTTCCCATAATCATAGTAACGGCATTTCTACGACCAAGACTAAGAGTGATGATAACAACAAGATGTCTATTGGAAATATATTAGGCTAGGACAATATTTATACTATTTACTTATACTTATATGAATTGATTATTTGTATCTCTTTATTCGATTCTTCTTTATTTATATGTAACCACTCTTTAAAGCCTTTTCAATTCTATCAATCTCTTGTAAAGAAGTGGCATTCAATAGTTCTTGCTTTAGTTTAGCCTTATCTTCTTCAGTTAATTTTCTTAGCACAGCGTTCACGGCCTCAGCATCTTTATCATAAGATGTAGTGGCTGGTTGTGTTGGTTGGGCAGCTAACAGTTGTTTAACCAATTCTGTTGGTGATTCCAGTTGACCAAAATGTTCAACACTTTGTTTTCTTTCACTGTCTTTAACTTTCTCAAAATCAAGTATTGTTAAATTTGGAAGTAGCCAAATCAAAAGTTCTCTATAATGTTGTTGTTTTGTGATTGGGTTACCTCTTAGGTATAGTTTTTGTAGGTTCTTACAATCTTTTAATGGCAAGATTGAACTAAATGATGTTAAATTGTTTGACAGCAGTGACAACATTGTCAACTGTGGAACATTAGATCCAAATTCTGATTGGATTGAGTGGATTTTATTTCTGGCAACTAGAAGTGTTTTTAATTTGGCCATTGGTGGGACATTACCAAGTACTGTGATTTCATTATCCGTCAAGTCGATTGATTCGTACTTGTCTTGAATGACGTTGAAGTTTTCAATCATTGGAGCTTTTAGAGAGCGAAGCATAACAACACGCTCCATCATTGGACTCATGTAGCTGGCAGCATCTAGTAAGACATTTGGTGTTAATCTCATTGTTGTTGTTTACTCTTATTGTCTCCTTATTATATTGGTTGTAACTATGATATTGTAATGCTGTGGTTAAAAGTTGAAATTTCAATTTTTTTTGGTCAACCTTTAAATCCGAAACATGCATGAATACCGAGATTGTTACTTATAAATCCGTTAATACCGGTATGTACTCGGTTATTTTGACAAAAGTGACTGAAAACAGGTTTAAAACAAAAGATTTAGCTGGGTGAAATAGATTTATGGTATATGATGATATAAATGATTATTATAAACTACACCAAAACCAATAAAATCAACATCCTCCACATCAAACCACCACTTTCCTGCGTAACCGCATAATCCAGTCAGTCTTCCACACTGGAAAACCCTGTAAGAAAGTACCACTGAATGGGCATCAGATGCCACTGAAAAGAATATCAAAACACTTCGACTATCATTGCAAATAACAGCAAATTATAATTAAGGATTGCTATACACAAAAGAGTCAATAATACACAATGGTTTATGGTCCTGTTGATTACTCAGTCTACTTAGTCACCAACTCTGAAATGGTGCCAAAGGAAACCACCTTCTTAGCCCAAGTGGAAGCTGCTATTGAAGCTGGTGTCACTCTGATTCAATTACGTGAAAAGGAACTGGACACCAGAGCTTTCATTGAAAGAGCACAAGCAGTCCATGCACTAACGAAGAAAGCAGGTATCCCATTGATCATCAATGACCGAGTTGACATTGCGCTTGCAATTGACTGTGAAGGGGTTCATGTCGGCCAAGACGATATGCCTACTACGATAGTGAGAAAGCTGCTGGGTCCAGATAAGATCATTGGCCTGAGTGTTGGATATGCCCATGAGGCCCGTGATGTTATTAAAGAAGGTGTTGTTGATTATATTGGGATTGGTCCAGTCTTTGACACCAACACCAAGAAGAACATGAAAAAAGTGCCATTTGGCCCTGCTGGTGTGCGCTCTGTCATGGAAGTGTTAAGTAATGAAGGTGGTGAACACATCAAAACAGTTGTTATTGGTGGGCTGAAGGAGTACAATGTCCAAAGGGTGCTGTACACTTCTTCTGTTCCAGGTAAATCTCCAGATGGTGTTGCTGTAGTCTCAAATATTATGGCTACTTTGGAACCAGCTAAAGTTACAAAAGAACTGAAAAGGTTGGTTCATGCTAATGCTGCTGGGTTTGTTTCAAACTCTTATCCATTACCAGAAACCATTGGATATACTACCGATGTCATTTCAAACGTTGTTCAAACCAAGCCACTAGTACACCATATCACAAATAACGTTGTTAAAAACTTTAGTGCTAATGCTACTTTGGCAATTGGTGCTGCTCCAGTAATGTCTGAAGAAGCTGATGACTTTAAAGACTTTGCCAAAATCCCCAATACTGCACTTGTGCTGAACATTGGTACACCAAAGGAAAATGAAATTGATACTTATGTCCAAGCATTGCATGAATACAACTTGAATAATAATCCAATTGTTTTTGATCCAGTTGGTGCTGGAGCCTCAACTTTTAGAAAAGATCTCGTCAAAAAGTTGTTACAACAAGGATATATGTCTGTTATCAAGGGTAATGAAAGTGAAATCTTTACTGCTGCTGGTATCGTGCGTGATATGAGAGGTGTTGATAGTGTTGGCACTTCCAAAAGAGATACAATCATCAAAGTTGCAAAACAGTTGGCTCTTGATAATCGTTGCGTTGTTGTTGTTACAGGTGTAGAAGACATCATTGTTGATGGGCATTTAACTACAGAATACCTAATCCCACGCAATGTGAAACAAACAGTTGTTTCTATTAAAGGCGGCCATGAATTAATGGGTAGAGTCACTGGTACTGGTTGTTCGTTGGGTAGTGTTATTGCTTCATTCGTCAGTGCAAATAGAAGTGCTCCATTCCAAGCTGTTGTATCTGCTGTTGCATTGTATAAGGAAGCAGGGGCTATTGCTGGTAAGTTGAGCGAAGAGCAAGGTCCTGGTACTTTTATTGAAACCTTTTTGAACCAATTATACAAAGTTTCAAAAGCTCCAAACCTAACCACAACCACTATTGATGTTTTGGAATAAACTACAAAGTTAATGAACTTTGATTCAATTTAAAGAAAAAAAAAAACATCTATGATGATTTAAATTATGTACAACGACTAATATACAATTTCCCTAATTTTTTATATAACCTCTTGTTGTGTGTTTGTTTGTGTTTGTTTGTGTATGCTCATATCAGGGTCCAATTAGTTTTCATAGGACAACTTGGACTTTTCACTTGGTAGTAATTTTCTATCCTTTGGCTCATAAATTTCTTTAGCTTGAGCCAAGATCTCTTCTTCTTGTTGCTTGGTCAATTTGTGAACAACTTGGTCTGGTGGAGCAAATTGAAATCTACCAAATGCAAAATCTCTATCAGAAATCTTGGACAAAATGTACAAGTTTTCTCTGACGTATTTGACAACAGCTTCCAAACGTGCCATATCAACGTGCTTTTCACCAGAGAACAAGTTTCTCCATATAGCACAAGCCAAAGTCATATCATCAGTGGCGAACCCTTCATCATAAGAACACACCAAACCTCTCAATTGGGCATTGTAATCCTTCAAGTACTGGTCGGAAATTCTGGAAGATGTCACATTCATTTCTTCAGCCAATCTCAATTCCATATCTCTGAAAAAACGGTCAACTAGTTTTTGTTGGTAGTTCTTACCATATTTAAATGGCATGGCTCTCATTCTAACAAATAGCATCCATGAGTGCAATGCAGTAATTTGGAACCATTGGGAGAAAGTTCTTGGTAATTTCAAATCTTCGTAAAAGAACTTGGCAGTATCACTCAAAGGTTCATTTTCAAATTGTAAACCTTGTTTCTTACATTCAGCATAATAAGCTGAACCTGCAA
>JAJLVX010000198.1:0-13303 GCA_030564525.1 Liangdongia berthetii | reverse complement strand
ACTTTGGTAAGGGTGAACCATTACTAAACTCATATGCTGTTTTTACTTCTCCATACTCTGACACTGGTATTTGGGGTATTTGTTTGACAGGTGAAAAGAATGCTAACTTCAGAGTGGCTATCAATGAAATTGTCAAAGAGTTTAACAGACTAAAGACTGGTAACATCACAGAAGAAGAACTAGCAAGAGCCAAGGCCATTCACAAGGGTGGTTTGTTGTACGAGTTGGACAGTTATGTTGGTTTGTTGGAGAACAATACTAGACAAATTGTAACCACTGGGACTAGATCGAGCCCAGAAGAAACGTTTGCGAAGATTGATGCTGTTACTGTTGATGATATCAAGAACTGGGCTAATTTCAGATTGAAGGATAAACCAGTTTGTATTGCCTCTATAGGTAACGTCGCTACTATTCCATCTCCAAAGGAAATTGAACAACAATTGGCCTAAACACACATTCATAACGTCCCATAACAAATCTTGTATATATAAGCACCATTCGTCGAAAGATATAATATATTGAAGAACTACAAATCATATATATTATAATAATTATAATACATTATATTTAAAATCAAAAGCTGGTTATAATTCCAAAACGAAATATAACTCAAAAAACAAACGAAAGGTCATATACTCAATATGTGAAAAAAAGTTCATTAGAAAAGCGACAGTTATACCACCTATTCAAGGTTGTTCTTGAAGAACCAAATCTTCAGCACCATCTTCATAATCATCATCGTCATCTTCCTCTTCGTCGATATGCTTGAAAATACTTTCTGTAGGAATTCTTTGGATGTTTGTCCCATCATGAGAAAATAATGGACCAATCTTACTGATCCATCTTAATCTCTTCTCCATCAGTGACTTTACCGCAGCATTAGCAGCAGCTTGGTGTGCTTGGTGTGCAGCCATTTGAGCTTGTACTGAAGGTGGTAAGCTGGCAATGTTGACATTAGCATTAAGATTGGCACCAGTCTTACGCTTTTTGTTCTTTGGCACACGGATACGTTTCAAGTATGCTTGGTCAACTTGTTTGTCTAAATCATCAAGAATCGAATGGTATTCTTGCCATGCTAGTTGATTCTCAATTATTGGTGTTAATGCCTTCTTACGCTTGTTGTTTCTCTTGTTCACCTGTGACAGTTCGTTTTGTAAACGACGAAGTTCAGCAGACACTTCGTCATCTTGTGGGTTTAGCCAATCAATTTCTTGTTCCTCATCATCGTTGGATCCCGATCCATTTTCTTGAGGTTTTCCATCAGATGATAAATTCATAAAAATACCAATATACTTCAATTCTCTCTTTAGTCTTTCTTCCAATGTATTGTAGTCAGCATTAACATTTGACACTTTCCAGCCTTGTTGATCAGTCAATGCAGAAATTGATGACTGTCTTGTTTCACCATTCTCTTCTGTTCCATTTGGATTTTCTTTATCATCTTTGATAATAGCTGATAACAATCTTGAAACTAGTGGACCGCAACTAACTTGTTCAGTTTCCAATGCATCATCGTTCAAATCGCTAGCTGACTTTCTTGGGATAATAGAATCCAAAGTGACTGTGTTTGGTGGAGGTGAATAACTTCCTGCGCTTTCTTCTTCGTTCCAAACCGTGCTATATAATCTTCCCAAATTCGGTATCAGGAATGGAGTCAAGTTTGGATCATATGTTGGATCATTTGCCAAATAATCTGGCATATTGTGCTTCGACTTTAGAAACTTCAAATCATCATCGGTAAAGTTTCTGTAAAAATTTTCAATAAAACTTTGAAATGTGGTAAATTGGACTTGATTTGCTGGTTTACTCTTGGAAAAATCTATATTTGGAATAACACCAGGTAGCTTGTCTTTCAAATCATCAGTTGGGTATGAGGCAACACCATATCTTCTCTTTAGATATTCGTCCCCATGTTCTTCTAAACCACCATCTTTCTCATTGAATAAACCTAGAGCTTGAGCTGCAGCTGGCAACGTCTGTGCAGTTACAAATTCGGATTTTGGATTCTTAACAGATGGATCATTCTCAATTAGCTGTTTCTTCTCCTCTTCAACGGTTTGATCTTCTTGTTCATTTTCCTTTTCTTCTGGATCTAAATCTTGTTCTGGTTCAACACTTTCAGTTGCCGTTGGTGCTTCTGGAATATCTATCATATCTTGAGCATCAGTAAACACGTCTTTTTCCTCGAAACTTTCTTCAGGTTTGGAAGTCTCTTCAGCTTCTTCTTTGGCTTCTTCAGAATTTTCTGTTTGATCAAGATTTGTAACTTTCTCTAGCTCTGAATCTGATGCTCGTTTTACATCAGGTTGAGCAGATGAATCACCATCCGTTATCTTTTCATCAGACACACTGGCATCATCATCTTGTATTTGTTTTATATCTTCATCTTCAATTTCCATCACATCTTCCTCTTCATTATCGTCGTTTTCTTCTTGATTTTCAACTTCATCGGCATCTCTGTCCTCCTCTGGCTGTGGAGTTTCATCTTCAACAGTATGACTTGCATCATCCATGGCAACATCGTCGTCTTCTGCCTCTATAGAGGAGTTTCTCAGCTGTCTCTTGATCTCTTCAATCGAGAGCTCATCATGGTTCAGCACAATTTCCAATTGATCATTCAGTTTCACCAGAGACTTTCGTAGCTGTTCCAGTGTACTCAGCTGTGGGATGTTTCTTGTTGAATCACCGTTCAACACCCCGAGTTCACTGTCAAAAGTCAACGATAGTGTTGATAAAACCTCTTGCAGTGTCACAGAAGGAGATGAGGACTTGGTTGGCATTTTCCCAGACACCTGGGGCTTACTCGATCTCCGACGACCTCCGTTCGCTCTTGGTGGCATTGTGTCCTGTCTATGTGTGATGTTTAACAAGAATAACTATTCAAAACACGATGAATGTTATTTGATCTTCTTTGTTTATCGCTTAATAGTTTCTATCGTTAATAGTGATTTATTCCGACAACGTTAAACTTCCTTTTGGTGTTCGGATGTGTTTATTTTGGTGAAGATGTGCGCCAACCGAAAAAGTTTTAAATTTATGCGATGATCTTGAGTCTTAACATTTCAATATTATCCAGAGTTGTGTAAACGATTGATTACAACTAGACGATACATTAGAGTATAGGACTATATGGCCATGGGTCACAGAGATGAAGATAATGATGGCCATGGTATTCGTTTGCCTGGTTCTTTGCTAGATGAATTAAAGGGCTCTGAAGGTAGCAGTTGAATTTTCGTCTAATTTTTACAGCTGTATATTAACACTTTTTTTAGATGATGATTCAAGATTTAATACTTATAGCATTCCCAGCACTAAACGAAAGTTGACTCGTAAGGAGCAGCGTAAACAAGAAAGAGATATTAAGAAGAGAAAGAAGACGGCATCCACACCTAAGCCAAGATTCAATGAGACAAATAAACAACACTCAAAAAAAGCTGCTTCCAAACCAGTTACTGAAAAGAGTAAACCAAAGATGAAGCAAGCTGTTAAGGAGTCTAATAGTGGATCTGAGGATGAATTTTACGGGTTTGATGATGACGAAGAAGTCTCTGAAGATGGTGATGCTGACGAATTTGGATCAGATTCTGGTGCTGATGATTTTGATGATTATGACTTACAAGACGATGATTCCATTGGTGAAGATGATTTTGATGACCTTGAAGACGAAGATGGTTCACCGACTGTAGAAGACACCATGGCTGCTTTGATGGCTTTGAAAAAGAAGAAGCAACAAAAGTCTGAGCCAACTGCTGAGGAAACTATGGAATTACTAAAACAAAAGAAGAAAGATAAGAAGGATTCCGCTTCTGCTGAAAATACAATGAAAGCATTGAAAGAAGCCAAGGCAAAGAAGGATAAAGAAAAGAAAGAAAAGAAAGCCAAAAAGGAAAAGGAAAAGAGATACATCAGCCCAGAAGATGAGGCTTTATTGAGAAGAGATGAAGAAGATATTGCATACTATGCCAAGAAGTTGGGCTTAAAGGGGACTAAATTAAATGATGAGAATGATGGTTTAGATGAGATGTTTGAAGGGTTAGACTTTTTGGATGATTTTGGAGATTCTGCATCACAAAGTGAAGTCGAAGAAGGTGATGATTTTGACAATGAAGACTCTAATGAAGGTGAAGAGATCATTGAGAATCCATTGTCTGATGATGACGAAATAAACTCTTCTGATTTTGATAGTGATGAAGATGGTTTGGATGAGGATGAAGAGGAAGAAGGTGATGTTATCAGACCAGCTCCAAAAGAAAATCCATATGTTGCACCAGTTGCTCCAACAAAATATATTCCACCTGCATTGAGACGACAATTAGAAAACAAAGATTCTGAACAACTATTAAGAATTAAAAAGGCTATTAAAGGTCCTCTGAATAAGTTGTCAGAAGCCAACATTATGACTATTGTTAACGAAATCAATTCTGTATACTTGGATAACCCACGTCAGTTAGTTACTGAGTGTTTGACATCTGTTGTTTTGGAAAGTATTATTCAACAAGCGATGTTATTGGATACTTTTGTTGTTTTGCATGGTGCTTTAATTGCTGCCATTTACAGATTACAAGGTGTTGAATTTGGTGCCTACTTCATTCAAACTCTAGTTGAAAAATATGATGCATTTTACAAAGAAGAAAAAACTAAGGAAGCTGGTAACACCATTTCATTATTAACTGCATGTTACTCATTTCAAGTTGTGTCTTGTAAATTATTGTACAATTTGATTACACAATTACTTGAATCTGTTTCTGAAAAGAATTCTGAATTATTGTTAAGAATCATCAAAAATGCTGGTATCCAAATGAGAAACGATGATCCAAATTCTTTGAAAGATATCATTTTGTTGATGCAAAAGACAATTGCAAACAAGGAAACTAATGCAAGAACCAAGTTTTTGGTTGAAACTATCACCAATTTAAAGAACAACAAATCTAGAATCCACAATGAGCACACAATCCAGCTCATCACCAGAATGAAAAAAGTTTTGGCCACCATCAACAATAACAAGTTCCATGAACCATTACATGTGTCTTTAGAAGATATTCACAGTGTTGAAACCAAGGGTAAATGGTGGTTAGTTGGTTCCGCTTGGAAAGGTAACAACAATGCTGGTGCTGAGCAAGAAACAGCTGTCAATGAAGAAGAGTTGAATGATATTTTGGATAATGCAGAACCAAATTGGTTAGAGGTTGCTAAGGCCCAAAGAATGAATACTGATATCAGAAGAGCCATTTTCATCAGTATCATGTCATCAAATGACTACATTGAGGCATTTACCAAATTAGACAAGTTGAGATTGAAAAAGGCACAAGAGAGGGAAATCCCAAAGATTTTGATTCATTGTGTTTCTATTGAGAAAATGTACAATCCTTACTATGGTTTACTGGCTAACAAGTTGTGTACCTCACATAGTATTAGAAAAACTTTCCAATTTGCATTATGGGATTTCATCAAGGAAATTGAAGGTGATGCCGAGGATGATGAAGAGGATGATTATTTCAAGAGATTAAGCACAGGTTTAGTTGAAAACGATGATGAGTTCCAATTACAAAGAGTTGTCAACTTGGGTAAATTCTATGGTAATTTAATTGCTGAAGGTGCTGTTCCATTACATGCCCTAAAGACATTAAACTTTTTGACGTTAAATTCTGATGCTAGCTTGTTTGTTGAAGTGTTGATGATTACATTTTTTGATAATGTTGGTAAGAAAAGTGAAGTTGCGACATTTGGTGTTGGTAGCAAAAAGAGTAAAGCTAGTGATTTGAAGTTTAATGATAATGTGTTGGTGGAGAGATTATCCAAGATCCGTGAACAAAGAGTATTGTTAAGAGGTTTACAGTACTTTTTGAATGAAAAAGTACGTGGTAGTGATATCATAAGTGGTAAAAAGCAAAGAAAGAGAGTTGAGTGGGGTGTTGATGTTACCAGTGATGTTGCTACTGAACTATTGAAAGACTTGTGAGAAAGCATGTTCAATTCATTGCATAACATTGTGTTTTTAATATAGCATTTGGGATAGATAATTACATTTGAACGCATTAATACTAGTTGTATGTTAAATCAAGCGTAGAATTCTGTAGGTGTATAAGCTGGTTTTGAATTTACTAGTGGAAGAAAGTGTGTTGCTGGCAGCTGTATGCGTATAACTGCAGTACTATAGTATTATTCAAATTGAAATTAACTACATCTGCTTACCATTGTGTAATTTAATAATATGCAATAACTGTACTACTTATACAGCTGTACTATTTCATTAAATGTATTAATATAGTAATAACCAAGATTTAAGATCAGTGGTAGAATCTACCATGTACATATCTAGTGTTATTACACAACAGACAATTAATATTATACTTTATAGATAATAGATCATAAATGGATCTGATCTAGACATCACATTTATAGTATGTACAATACGTACATACGTATACTACATCATAGAATGACCACAGCTGAACAATTATAAAAGTGCAAAATGTACGTGGGGTGGGTCATTGAAACTGACTTGAATATCAAGTAGAGTGCAAACCCTTCCGGTAGACAATACGTAACTCTTGAATACTCTATAAAACATGGAATAGGGTGTGAAATCTCAATTGAGAAGGTGAAGAAAGCACCCATCATCAGTCGTTGTAAGAACCACCTGGCACATCAGCTTTGATATTCAGTTTTGAAGGGTTGATTCTCGAAAGTTTCTTTTTCATTATTGTTCTCGCTTACTGCATCAGTTGATGATATTCCCTGCGCAACTGGGAGGGACTGTTCTGCCGACCCTGGAATGTCCGCAGCAGGGAAGTGAGCGGAGTTTCTGTCTGTGTCCAGCCGGGGAGTGGACTTCCAGGCAGAAGCCAGGAGGAGTTCGCCAGCACACTATAATCCCCGTGCAACTGGGACATTTCCAACATTTCTTTTTTGGCTCCGAGAAAACTTTCTGAGGAAACCTTTATAGTGAGTAGTGTTGTAGTGTGATACGATATGGTACCAATTGAGTCAGACTAAATGTATACTCTTCTACTCTCTATTAAACTATCACCCCCACCATTCTCTTGTTAAACTACCACTGCTAGCCTTTCCTCTCCCTCCCTCTCCCTCCCTCTCCCTCCCTCTCCCTCCTCATGGCGCTAGGCAGAGAGCATCGGATCCGGGTAAAGCCCGTAAGCAAAAAAAGTTAAAAGGGCAGCTTTATGGCCTGAAATCTAATCTGGCGAGAATCCCTCCTAACCAGTTGCAACACCAATAGTACCAACAACTACAACTACTATTACTACAGATATACAATGCTTAGATTCAGCAGAAACACCCGTCTAGCAACTGCTTTGCCAGCGCTACGTCGTTCTCTAGCTGACGCTGTGTCCAGTGAGTTTTTCCCATCCTTGTTCTCTCAAGCTCTGTTTTTGATCTCTCTTTGTTATTGATTTTTGTCAACGTGTGATAAGAGTCATGGTTAACACAGCGGTACAGTCCATTTTGACCAATAGATGTGTGGTTAGAGATTCAAATATAGGCTGAGATATTGTATTGATGTCTTTTTTTTTTTCATGGTCCAATTGGTTTACTAACAATTTAATTAGAAAAGCACGATGTTGTCGTCATCGGTGGTGGACCAGGTGGTTACGTCGCTGCCATCAAGGCTGCTCAATTAGGTTACGACACCGCTTGTGTTGAAAAGAGAGGTACCTTGGGTGGTACTTGTCTAAACGTTGGTTGTATCCCATCAAAATCACTACTAAACAACTCTCACCTATATCACCAAATCAAGACTGACACCAAAAAGAGAGGTATTGATGTCGGTGAAGTTTCTCTAAACGTTGAAAACTTCCAAAAGGCTAAGGACACCGCTGTTAGACAATTGACTGGTGGTATTGAGGCCCTATTCAAGAAAAACAAGGTCACCTACTACAAGGGTAGTGGTTCCTTTGTTGATGAACACAAGGTTCAAGTCGATGCCATCGAAGGTGGTGAAAATGCCGTTCTAGAAGCTGAAAACATCATCATCGCTACTGGTTCTGAAGTCACTCCGTTCCCAGGTATCACCATTGATGAAGAACGTATCGTTTCTTCCACTGGTGTGCTATCACTAAAGGAAATCCCAAAGAGATTGGCCATCATTGGTGGTGGTATCATTGGTTTGGAAATGGGTTCCGTCTACTCCAGATTGGGCTCTGAAGTCACTGTTATTGAATTCCAACCAGCTATCGGGGCCTCCATGGATGGTGAAGTTGCAAAGGCCACCCAAAAGTTTTTGGCTAAGCAAGGTTTAAAGTTCAAGCTAGCTACTAAAGTTCTAAGCGGTGAGAGACAAGGTGATGTCGTTAAAATTGAAGTTGAAGATGTCAAGTCTGGTGAAAAGGAACAACTAGAAGCTGATGTCTTGCTAGTTGCGGTCGGTAGAAGACCATACATTGAAGGCTTGAACGCTGAAGTTTTGGACTTGGAAGTTGACAAGAAGGGTCGTCTAGTCATCGACTCCCAATTCAGATCAAAGCACCCACATATCAGAGTCATTGGTGATGTCACTTTTGGCCCAATGTTGGCTCACAAGGCTGAAGAAGAAGGTATCGCTGCTGTTGAATACATCAAATACGGTCATGGCCACGTCAACTATGGTAACGTCCCATCTGTCATGTACTCCCACCCAGAAGTCGCTTGGGTTGGTGAAACTGAAGAACAACTACAAAAGGATGGTGTCAAGTACAGAGTTGGTAAGTTCCCATTCATTGCAAACTCCAGAGCAAAGACAAACTTGGATACTGAAGGTTTCGTCAAGTTCTTGGCTGATGCTGAAACTGAAAGAGTCCTAGGTGTCCACATCATTGGTCCAAATGCTGGTGAAATGATTGCTGAAGCTGGGTTGGCTATCGAATACGGTGCTTCCACCGAAGATATCGCTAGAGTTTGTCACGCTCACCCAACTCTATCTGAAGCTTTCAAGGAAGCTGCTTTGGCCACTTTTGACAAGCCAATCAACTTCTAATTTATTTAATAAAAGAATGATGGGTTGGATTTTTTGATGAACTAAAAAAATGATGTCAATCAATATATATGTACACATACAAACAGCAAATCTCATGAACAAATCACAACTACAAATACACCAAAAATCAAATCAGAATATAGTTTATGAATTTTATTTCCTTTTTTTAAAGCATTGTTAATGACTTAATGTGTTGAGCCTCAGGCATGATCTATAGAACGGTTGGGGAGGCTCGCTCTTTATTTATACTTTTTTTACTTGGTTAATATATTATCTTGAAGGTACTATTAATGATATGTGTAGTATTATGTATAATAACATGAATGAAAAGTCAAATGAACGTCTATTGCAGTACAGATAATGATTTATGGGTATCTAATGTATATATAAAATGTAGTTTTGTGTTGGACATTAATAAATTAATCATCTCTCTTGAACCAACTAGAAATAGAAAAACTTTTACCATTGTTCATCTCAAATCTATTCTTACCTTCAATAGCAGAACGTAAGTACTTCATGAACAAGTATGCAAGAGAACCAAGCGCCCTGAAAGCAGCCAAAGCAGCAACAGACCACAAGATGAAAACCAAGTATAAGTTGGTGTTGGTTTCACTTGGATCGTAAACTTGTGCAACAATCATAACCAAAACCAAGTTACTAATTAGCCATGCCAACACAACCCTGGTTCTGATGTCTCTGTAATAATCTTCATCTGGAATTGGTTCTTTCTTTGTTTCTACCGGCTGCTTATTTCTCAATCTTTGCACCGAAATGTTGTTCAATGTGGTTCTGTATGCACTGTCAATATCAATTTGATCAGTTGGCATTTCAACTTCAACAATTTCATGACCAGCCTTGTCCTTCTTGATGATAGCAGTACCCAATGACTTTGTTGGATTGTTATCACCCTTAGTACCCCAGGAAACATCATGTGTGTTGCAAAAGGCAAAGATTTGTAACGTACAAGTGTATGCTGGTAGTAGCAAAAAATATTGAACAGAACAAGTCAAAATGTGCCATGGATCCAAGTAAATAACAGACATGAATGCATATAAACCATAAGTAGAAAGCAATGAAACAACAATGTTAACAAAAGAACTTTCAGACGTTGATCCATCAGCTCTACCAGCCAATTGCTTAAACACAAAGTATAAAGCACAGATCAATGCAAATGTCGAACATAAACATAACAACACCATTGCAGTGATAAACAGATGAACAGCACCTTGTGGTCTGTTCCCCATCGAGATGATAAACATAGAGGCTAGTGTAGCAATGCAGATGTAGTTGAAAATGGTGAATAACCAAAACCCTCCATTGTGTGGAACAATAGTCTTATTGCTCAAAGAACCAGCCATAAAATAAAATGTCAAGTAAAAGTTACCAATAGAGAACCATGAAAACAACAATTGGATAAATTGATAGAAAAATTCTATATGCAATGCAATCTTACGACCAGTTGAATGTGAAGTCTTCCAGATTTGAGAGAAATGCAGTTGGGAAAAAATAGCAGCAAATAATGCACCATTTAACCATCTTCTTCTTTGAGAAATAAATTCAGGAACACTCTCTGGTAAATCTGTTTCACCTTGAGCTTCCTTAACATACTTCAACAACCACTTGGAATCCTTCTTAGCGACCAATTCCCAACATAAAATTCTGTCTTCAGCCAAATACATGTTAGCAGAAAAAACATCTTTGTTAGGACCACCATGAATGGCTTCACCTTTAAAGTATGAACATAATGGACCAGTACCATCTTCATGGTTCAACAAAGCTTTGTAACGGTATGCAGATAAAGCACCAGGTAAAACTGAAATATAACCAAAAACGGATTCTAATGGCTTGTCCAGAATATTTGACATCTTATATTCAAAGTTTTGAGATGCAACAATTGGATTTAGTAATTTGTTCCAACCTTTACCCTTGATGGCCTTGATTTCACCCGCAGCACCAGCAACATCAGAATCTCTATCAAAAGCCTTCCATAAGTGATACAGAGCTGTCAAGTTTGGTTTAGTACCAACATCTAACAAGACAACAACCTTAGGGTCTAAAACTGGACAAAAGGCATTGAATAACCAACGATGTGAATTAATCTTTTTCTTATTTTCTTCCTTTAGACAGAACATGACCTGAACAGGAACAATACCCTTTTCAGAACTCTTAAATTCTAAATTGGAATCTAAAGACACTTGTGTAGTGTATTCAAATAAATGAGCCTTGACAGCTTGGCTATTCACAAATGATTTGGCGATACCCTCTTGGTAAACACCCATAGCTGCCAAAACATCCAATGCATTTTGGTTAACCTTCATTCTACCATCACTCACAATAATAACTTGCACTTTTTTCCAGCCATCTGGACCCCAGACTCTTGATTTGTTTCTGGAACATAAATGACCAACATTCTTCATAACACTGTGCATAGTTCTAGTCAAATCAACTTCACTTTCGTTATACATGGTGATACAGACACACAACTCGATTTCTCTGTCGTATTTGGCAGCTCTTAATGTGAATCCTTTAGCTTCAAATTCATCTGGCTCTGCAGTACATGCTGAGTATCTCATGAATAAGAATTCATCTTCATCTCTTCTCGGTAAGAATGATGCAAGTTTTGTTGGAACTGGATTCTCCAGAATCAAGTTACCATTCTCTGTAGTAACCTTCTTTCTTTTTGTGGACTTGTGACGACGTGGTTGAGCTTCAGTTGGAACTTCATACATCATAGCATTATCAAACTCATTTTCAGCATCTTCATCATCCTCATCATCATCTTGGAAGTTGTAAGTTGGGCCTGCATTTGGATGAACAGATTCATCATAAGTCTCACCGCTGAAAACCGTAGATGCAGTATCGAATTTTTCATCATACCCCTTTTCAGATTGATATTGAGATGGGTATTCACTACTGTATTCTGAAGAGTGGACAGTTGAACCACTTGGAGCTCTGTCGTTGGTCAAAGTTGGAACGCTCTCCAGTGCGTTATTAGCAGCTGCAAATGTGGAAGCTGAGAATATTGGTTTAGGTGGTGGGAGGAATCTGTTTGAAGATTTTGAGGCAGCTGAACTTCTTGTTGGAGAACGATAAATACCATTGGAATGGGAAGTGCCATATTCGGAGGCGATTGCACCATCATCTTCTTCGTCGCTATCATCAATAACAATCACTGTATTTTGGTTTTTTCTCTTTGGAGATTCAGCTTCAGACCACAATTTTCTTGGAGTGACATCTAGACGGTTTGGAGAGCCATTGTAGTAAGGTTGTTGCTGTTGAGGTAAGTTCATCTTCGTTGGAGAAGAAAATGGTGTTTGGTAAACTTCACCAGTTATGGCTTGGTGATGCATTTGCGGATCAATGTTGTTTTGGTTTCTTCTACCAAAAGCGACACTTGGAGAGTATCTGTTGGCATTTGGGTCGTTTCTCTGATACCCACCATTGTACCCACCTTGGGGTTCCATGTTGATGTTGTTGTTGTTATAGCCTAGCTGAGGTGGTGGTCCAAATCTCTTTGGAGACTGGTTTGTTATAGCTCTTTCTGGTCTTGAAGGGCTAATGTAGCCATACTTGTCATCGAAAGGACTAGCCATGATTGTAAACTATTCCTTTCTATGGATTGATTGGATTTTAGTTGTTAACGACTGAATGACAATGAAAAAAATTATACAAAGATTGTGTATGTTGTTTGAAACAACACTTGTGTTTTGATCTTTTTTGCAAAGGTCGATCTTTTGTTTATTTGTTGATTTGTTTACATTTTCCCCAATTAGGACGCCTTATTATTTTTACTAAATGTGGTAATATTTCCCAATTTGGAGATTTTAAAAATATTTTATCATGTGATTGATTTGTAATCATTTTGTCATCTTTTTTACCAAATGGTGTTTGGATGCCGTGGTTTGAACAATTGACCAAATTTTGCACATTTTATTTTGGTTTAGTAATTGAGAATCTATCACGCTATTGCTAGATTATAGGTAATGTTCAGATCAGTTTTGAAGTCTCATCTTGCACTAGCTACTGCTAGACCATTAGTTGGTGTTGCTCGTCCATCTGTGTCCAAGGCCCTTTTTTCCACATCTCTTAGAGCTCTAAATGAAGAATCTCATAAGCCAAAGAAACCATTGAGTAGAATCCCGATCGGTGCTACTGTCACTAAAGAACAAAGAGTCTCATCTGGGAGTAGCATAGAATTTGCTAGTTGGAAGGCTGTGGTGTTATTCTTTGCTACTGGTTCTGTTATATACTTTTTTTTCACTAGAGAAAAGAAGAAGTTAGAAGTTCAACGTGAGGCTGAAGCCAATAGAGGTTACGGTAAGCCATTAGTTG
>JAJLVX010000197.1:0-13330 GCA_030564525.1 Liangdongia berthetii | reverse complement strand
GATAAATCATAACAGTCACCAACTGTGAGTCTGTGACCACTGACCGGTATAATTGATAATCAACCATTGATCAATGACGATTGATGATTGATGATAGTTACACTGTACACAACTCTACAAGTCCTAACGTTAATCTTTCTGACTACTCTAGCAGTATCAATATCAACTCGATAACTCCAGATGGTCTACTTTCCAACACTTACAGTTTTAAGTCTGTTTTCACTTATTATCCTGATTCCAACACACTACAATCATCAATCTATAATACTACAATGTACAGTGTACACAAATCACAAACTCTAAAACTGTTTTAACCTTTAAGTAGTAGTAAGTTCATTCATATAGGCAACTCTCTCCTACTGTCTACAACTTTGCTTTCCCAACAACTTTATAACTACATATTGTGTACCTTTGCACAATACTGACCAAAAACCAGCTCTTAATTGCCTAAAATCATATTTACCATCGACGTACTACTTACAAGTTATTACAATCTACTCACTGCAAAATATTTTACCTCACTAGCTACTGCAAGCAGCAACTTTGATTAGCCTGTTAGTTCTAGTTATTATAATATAATATGTGTGAATACATAACAATTTAGTTTCATGCAATACATTTCTAGATAAGTCACCAATACTGGATCTCTGCAAGCAAGTTGGCCAATGCAACAACATTAAATACAGTCATCACATAAAACTCTGTGTGCCCGATTAAATACCAGTATCCTTTGTGAAACACAACTTTAAATGAACGTTTCAACACATCAACTGGATCTTGCAATTGCATATCCTGGATCATTGATATTGGTAACCCTTGTGATTTTATATTCGTACTATTGGAACTATTGCATTCTTCCAGTATTTTTTTCAACTGTTTATGGAACTCATCAACACTTACTGAGTCAACAACAACATTACCATTACCATTATCATTATCACCCTTCTTTAATACTGACAAAATTGAGATAAAAAAACAACTTGCAACATCATCTTTAACATTCAACATTGATACTAAATTGAAACCAATAACGCACATAAAGAAAATCACCAAAAAGATCTGTGGAATGTAATCATATTTGTTCTCATGTTTGGATCGCATCCTAAACGTTTCATAACTTAACCGACAAAACAAAAGCAACAATATTGAGTTGAGTGTGATTAAGGCCTTGTTGCATTTTGAGGAGTATTTGAAAATAATTCTTTCATTATTTGTCGTCATTTGGTTAGCTGAGTCTTTTCTTATTCTTTTATTTCTTATTTGTTTATTTAGAAATGTTGATGTTGAGTTCAGTAGTTTACCTTTTTCTGAGGACCCAGCCTGTATAATCAATGGTATTCTCTGTCTGGTTGGTTCCGTGATAGCTGGTCCTTCAATCTTAAAGTATTTGCCTTTATGATTTATTTTTCTGGTCCGATCTGGATCTATTGAAAATGTGTCTTGTATTATAACTGTAATATATATATAAAGGTTGGTTCACTATAATTTTCGTCCAACTGGTGCTAGATGACTCGACGAACAAGCCAACCAATGAAATCCATGCAAATATTATCTTACCTAATCACTTATTAATAGGTTCGATTCTCATAGATTCCCAACATACCCCCCAATCTAAAATGTAAATTTCAGATTCAACAAAGAGAAAAAAACCACTATAATAATGAAACTGAGCGACGTCTACTGATCGATTTCTACTAATTGCCATTGTTTCGATATCTCTAGACACCTCTATCAATATCATTGAACACGTCTTACAAGAGAGTCGAGACTGGCTTCATGTATTTATATCAAGGTCATTCATACTTGTAACTTGTAACTAGCAGTAGCCCCTTGTTCTTATCTATGATGTAATGTCGCTCAAAGCTTATTATCTTGGTTATTAAACCTTAAACTTCAAGTCATATGATCTGTCATGTGATCTTTGTATACAGTACTTGATCACTCAAAATGCTCAATGTGTGAGAAGTTTATATTCATTTTTTCTTTCTCCCATCTCTTTCTAATTTATCACTCTTTAATGCATAAGCAGGCAAGTACTCATCCTCACCATCAACAACTTTCAGATTGGGATTCCTTAGAGTGGTATCCGCACCTCCCAGCGACGTGAACCCCTTATCATACAACCCACAATACGGTACATTTGCTCTCTTCAAGAAACACCAAATATCTGGGTAATGACAATCAATAACTGGATGGACTCTAACGAAATCCGGCCATCCACGATCTGTTCTCTGAAAGAACTTGAGGTCGGTGCTGTGTGGATCAGACCTTCTAGCACCCACTATTATGGCCTTTGTAGAGGGATGCTGTGCTAGATATTTGGTGAAGCCTGTTTTTAAATCAGTTGTGAATTCTGTCCAATGCATAGTGCGTTATCGAATGATTGATGAATTATGTAAGTTCCTCAAAGGGCTTTTCATAGTTGATGTATACTGTAGGTATCTTTTGGAATGCGTCAAGTTGTTGTGTAGTGTAGTGTTGGTGGAGAGCTGCTAGATAGACCACTAGCATTACTAAACAGTCTTTACCACCGTTATAAGATATTGCAATATCATTGAAACTAAAAAAAAAGTGGTGTTAGTAGAGTTCATATAGAACACACGTTTGGACCGACAAAACATTGTTTACCTATACTTCTCCAGTGCCTCTTTATAGACACTGAGCGTCTGCTCCACCTGTCTCTTTGTTTCCTTTAGCACCTTCTCATCACCATAACTATTAATACCGTTGGTATCAACGTCTTCGAGCTCTAGAAAGGAGCGCACAGTCTCATTACAACGAAAACAGACCTGTGATAGACTTGGTTGCATCTGTTTATTATGGAAACAAAAGGCCAGTAAACCGGAGACGAATATGATCAACAAGATGAACTTCAACTCGAACTTCTTTATCATCATGGAGCTTGGCTTTCATCGAGGATTTTTTTTTTCTGGAGGAAATTTTGATGAAAAGAAAAGTTAAGTTTTGTCGGATCGATTCTCGGTTGAGGTGAATTAATTAATTATATTTAATTTATGACAATACAGTTATATTCATCAGTCGTATGTACATTTTGTTTATATATATATACCGTTAACCCTTTCATATTCATACTTTATCGTTTGTTTCTCCTTCAAATCCAACTTCAAATTCATTATGATACTATAGTATCACTTCTATTTACAAGTTTGATAATGACCATCATATTGCATTCTCTTCAACAGTACCTTATCCTCCTTATTCCATATTGGGGTGAACATCACTCTTTGGGTTTTTTCAAAGTTCAAACCATCTTCATCTCTTGGAAGTAATTTGTAAATCTCTCATATCACTAGTAGCTTCAAGCACAAGACTATATGTATCAGTATTTGGTTGGATCCCATTATCATGCATCTCAGTCAATAATTGTTTAATGAAATTCAAATCCTTGTAACAAGACCATGAAATGTCAATCATTGTGTTGTAAATGTCCACAAAACAACCATAGATAAAACACTTGATATCACGAGTCTTGACTTTCTGCAAAATGGTCATGGCTTCTTCTGGAGAGTTGAATCCTTAGCCAGTGCACTGATTACTGTGTCTAATAGAATGTTGAATGTATATGGATTCACTAGAGGTGTTTCTGGGGTTGCTTCTGATGCTTTTGATATGGATTCAAGTATTTCTGGACTATAAGGATCAACATGGCCAGTCTTCACCATGATTTCTTGAAATGTGTCTAATAGGGATTCTGCAAATGTGAAAACTTCGTAATCGGTTGGTAAGTCTTTGATGTAGTTGATTGTAGGTTCTAGTGCGATTGACAGTTCATGTTTCTGTTGGACATCCTTGAAGAAACTACCAGCTTTTTTCAATAAAGGTTGATGTAGTCTTTTTTATCTTCTTGCATCTTTGATGGTGAAGGCATCCACACGCGCTGGTGCTGCAAATGGGCTCTTCAGTGACAGTGTTGACAGTGCTGATAATGAGGATGCTGTGTGTTTTGCAGGTGTGGTTGCTTCATCTTCAACATCTAAAGAGGAAGATGAATGGAATTTGCCAAAGTTCTTCATGAATGTTGTAGTTAAATATTTCTTGTAAAATAATCTGGTTTAACTGGAGATGCGTTTTTCACCACTGTCGCGAAAGCTAAACATAGCCTAGTGACGTTTTCCGTAAAGATGGTACTTTGGCTATGATTTGCATGGTTTTCGTTGGGTTTGTCTTTTCCAGTACTCAGTACAATACTGTCTACTACTTGCACAACAAAAAGAGCTCTAGTACAAGAAAATTTGTCTTGTAATACAACTGCAAGATACATAATATTACACATTAATTTATCCATATACATATTTCTTTAAACTTGTTTATTTATTTCCTGTTTTAAATTTGTAGTTCATTTCTAAAAGATGAATAACTACAAAGCTCCAGCTGTTGCACCCTTGGATGAATCTAAATATATGTCAAATCTTCTGTGATCATGAAGTGGAATACCAGCTCTCATCATTTCCAAAACATCTGCTTTGATCTCTGCATAAATCACAGTTTCTTCAATACCAGCTTCAGCTAAAATATCACCCATTGGATCAACAATCATAGAGTGACCATATGCTATATAGCCTCCACTAACGGTGTCTCTAGCTGGTGAACACATAATGACAAAACACTCATTATCGATGGCCCTAGCCTTTGCCAAAATATGCCAATGTTTAGGCCCAGTACTCATATTAAAAGCTGCTGGTACTATCATAGCAAATGAGTTGTTTGGGGAGCGACAAGCAATGTTAAACAACTCTGGGAACCTTATATCATAGCATATACACAACCCAACAGAACCATAACCTTCCAATTGGAAAACTGTAGCCTTATCACCTGGTGTAAGAGTATCAGATTCTTTGAAATCAATACCATTAGGAATATACATATCAAAAAGATGCACCTTTCTATGTTTAGCAATGATCTCACCTTTATCATCAAAAGTAACATTTGTATTATAAACCTTACCATCATCGGCCAATTCAGGAATTGAACCACCAACAAGAAAAACCCCTAGTTCAGAAGCCAAAGAGGACAACAGCTGTGTAGTCTTACCATCAGGAATGGGTTCGGCATATTCTCTAAACTTATCAACATCATATGGTGCATTAAAACACTCAGGTAACACAATCAATTTGGCTCCATTCGCAGCTGCTTCTTTGATCTTGGAAGCTGCATTTGAAAGGTTGTGCTCCTTATCAGTAATTCCAAACAACTGGCAACATGCAACTTTAATTGGTTGTAATAAGGCTTTGGGCATGATGTGTTGATACTGTAAACAAAGTGCAAATCAATAGATCAAAGCAGAATACTTTAAATGACCATGTTGTTGAAGTTGAAATTGATGTTTTTATTTTGATTTTGATTTTGATTTTAGAAAAGTGGGTAGAGCTCTCCCCCATTCCTGGATATCTTATCTTTAATGGAACAATGGTGCAACCTGTAGATTGATATGTACTGTTGAAACTTGATACTGTTGGTATTATTCAGATGCCAACTTCTTTAAAACCTTCGACGCTTCGTAGACCATTCCCCATCTTACAGTCAACAAGTGTCTAGATATCTCGTTCACCATACCCTTCAAATCACTTTCATAAATGTTTTTCATGCTTCTCACTTCATCTGGGGTCCCACTGGTAACCAAAGAAAGAAACTTCCTCATTGTAGCCTTATCATCCAACAGCACAGGATCAACAATGCCATCAATGCCATTCTTATCGATGGTGGCTTCAGTTTCATTCACAAGTCTTTTGTTCCCAACTTGATCTTTCAGCACAGTGAAAAAACTCCAACATGTTAAAACTGCCAAATATAAACACCATGGATAATGAAAGGTTCCTTCAACTTCCCAATTCTCCAAATTAGTCAATCCAGATCTTAATAATTGTGAAGCGTTCATTACTGCCTTATCAGAAATCCCAATCTGATATACCCATTCAATAATTTGTCTTTTCGATCTCACGTAATTCTTTTCACTAACTGTCATTCCAAGTAAAGACTTTGCACCGGCAAATATCTGAATATCAATGAGATTTGTCCATAAACAAATCATTGCAGTGTGGTATAATGCATTGTTGGTTGTGAGATATTTTAGAAAAAACTTTTTGTGTTCAGTATGTTCAGTATATGTTCCCGAAACTTTAGACATGATGTCTCTAGAGTAGCGATCAAAGTCTTGTTTCCAGTGATCATATGCATGGCTTAATTTCAGTTTCCAAGAAGATGGTTCAATTTGAAAGTTCAAAGAAGTTTGGTCCCTTCGTTGCATATCCCAAGCAATGCTCATTAAGCCATGTAATAAAAACACTCTGGATAATGAATTCAAACTTGGTAGGCTTGTAGAGCAGTTCAGAAATAGTTTCAATGTGTTTAAAAAGGGCAATTGTGGGCATTCGTTATGACGATACCTCACCCACTCTTCTGCAGTTTGAGCATTCCATTGTTTCAAATCAGCTGGTAAATCAACCTTCAATTCAAATGCACTCATACACAAAGTTTGATGGAAAAAAGTTGCATGCTGAATATCCCATAAAAACGTTAATAGTGCCAGCCTTTTCATAGATTCTTGTTTGATCCATTTTATCCAAGCAGTACCTGGATCTGCATTTTCCTGAGGAGTGTGAGGTTCAGTATTGGCTGATTGGCAACCAGTTCGTCTCACCAGGTTTATCAGCAATCCATGAAACAATAATGATGTGTCATGCTGTTTCAAACCAGCCCTATTTTTCCCAAATACCTCCATCAATAGCAATGATTGTAATACCCATAATTCTGGGTTTGGAGAAAACTGTGAAGAGCTGAATAATACCCCTCTAAGACAGTCATGGATGTTAACAGCAGCTTGGTGGATACTTTTTGAGCAGTATGAAGCCCCTAATACGATGACCGATAGCAAGAATATCGGGCTTAACTGGTTAGGCTTGAAAGAAGCACCATGAATCAAAGGATAAGTCTTGTTGAACTTTGTAAAAAACATGACAAGGCATTCCTGTAATTGTTCTTCTTTGAAAAAGGTTGAGTTCTGGTTGAATATTGATGTGCCATCTTTCTTTGTGATGTTGATGGTAAAGTCAATCAATTTGAATCTAGTTTCTGAGTCAAGTGTAGGAACATAGGGTTCCATAAAGTAATCAGAATCAAAGTTGTAGTTGGTAAGGCTTTCTGTGGACCATGTTGCATTGGTATTACTGATTTCATTGTTGTTATTGTTGTTGTGATTACTCGAGCCCAAAAGTGAATTGCCATCAGAAATCAGGTCAAATTCCTCAAAAATCCACGAATAGTCTCTGACGGTTGTATATGGATAATTAAATGATCTCCCAGTGTCGACAAGATCAAACTCGTCATTAAACAGTCTTCCGTGTGATGACCTTGTGCTTGTGACTGAAGCTGCTTCGACGGGCGAAACAGTGTTAATACTTGATTGTGGGTGATCCAGTGTTTTATGTGTGGTAATAATGTTACCGTCATCTGGCTCTGGCTCAGTTGTGGTGCTTGCAGTGTTTGTGGTATTACCAGTATCAACAGTAGTATTATTGACTGGTGTTCCTGTTGAAGTCTTTCTTTTCTTAGTCATGAGTTGACCCAGTCCTTCACCACCAGCCTCGGCATCCTTGTTCTGGTGTCTTCGTAAGTGTCTGTCTAGCAGGTCCTTTCTGGCAAACTGATTGTCGCATCGTGGACAGCTGAAGCGTTTACCTGAGTGGTTCAACTGGTGTCTTTCCAAGTGGTCTCGACGCTTGAAGGATTTGTTGCAATTCTCAAAATCGCATATAAACTTGTTCTGGGTGGGAGTAGTGGCCATTTTGGGGTTCTAAGTTGTTAACAGAGCAGGTGGGTGTATCCTTTGTGTATTTATTAATTGCGTGGGTAGTGGGGTTGTATTAAGCGTAAACGTATCAATGCTACGAAACAGGGAAGCGCTTCTACAAGAGTGGGTGTTATCTATTATCTACATTGTCTGGTCCGCGCATGAGCCTGCATTTCTAAGATATCAGTAGTACTGGATTCACCATTTTGTAACACCAGCGTCAATAACAATGTCTTCTCCGCTCATGTAGCTACTGGCATCACTTGCAAGAAACACAACTGCACCTGCAATATCTTCTGGTGTGCCAACTCTACCGTTCATTGCCAAATCTCCCCAACTAGCAAGTAAATCTGGAAAAGGAGCTGTCATCGCTGTCTTGATATAACCAGGACTAACACTGTTGCAACGGATACCATATCTTTGTAGTTCTGCACTTATTGGAGAAACCATGGATCTCACTGCTCCTTTTGTTGCACAATAAGCACTTGATCTCTGTGATCTGATGGCAATGTAAGATCCCATGGAAGCAATGAACACAATGGAGCCCTTGGTGGATGTCTTTATCATTTGCTTAGCTGCTAACTGGGCACTGAAATAAGCTCCTTTGGCATTCACATCAAGTAGATGACCAAATTGAGAATATGTTGTATCCAAGAATGGTAGGTTCTTGTTAATACCAGCACATGGAACGCATATTTCCAGCTTCCCTTTGAAATCTGAACAAAAGTAATCAAATCCATCTTTTAAAGATGTTTCATCCCCAACATCAACAACATAATGTTTAATCTTGACATTAAACTTGTCTTGGTATTCCCCAAGATTCACCGTAGATTCCATAATGTCAAAAATACCAACATCACAACCAGCTTCTGCAAGGCCCAAAGCACATGCTAAACCAATACCTCTCGCTCCACCAGTTACAAGAGCAGTTCTACCAGAGATATCAAATTTTGAAAACCCCATGTTTAATAGCTTACGTTGAGGAATCACCAAAAAGATATTTATATATACTTATATATATATATATATATATATTATTCAAAAAGTGGGAAATTAAAAGTGGGAAACTAGCTTATTCTATAGATAACCCGAGCCTCTTCAAAACTTCTTCCTGAGAAGCTGGCATTTTGGCACCAGGTGGAGGAGGGTGTCTCTTTTTAAAATCATCGCTAATCTCACCCATTGTCACCCACTCAACACCTTCATGAGAATTAATATGCTCAATCAATCTTTCATGCATTAGAAGAGCATGTGGTTTACCAGAAGCATCAGGATGAATGGTCATTGGGAAAATAAACTCGTCATACTCTCTGTAAAAATAGTCAAAATGGTCCTTCCAGATATCTTCTAAATCTCTAGCATTGACCCAACCATGACTGTCTGGATTATTCTTAATGAATGTCAAGGGTGGTAAGTCATCTAAATGCCAATTAGCACCAATTTCGACAAGGCCGATCTCTTTACCTTTGACCAATGGCTTCATCCATTCTTTAGCCTTTTTGGAATAGTCAACCTTGGTCCAAGTATCACCAACTCTTAGCCAATAAGGCAAACAATCATGGTGACTCATGGAGTGGTCATATTCAATACCATAATCCAACAACATTTCAACCCCAGTTTCACTAGTTTCCCACCATGGTGCAACTGATCCTCTTGGAGGTTTCCCACAGAACTTTGTAATCAGCCTAAAAGTGTAATCCAGCACATCTTTCTGCTGCTCTAAAGTCATGTCCACTGGGTTTTCGTGGGAATACCCATGTAGCCCAAACTCATGGCCAGCATCCCTGACTTCAGCACATGATTCTGGAAACGTTTCCAAGGAATGGCCAGGAACAAACCAGGTTGCCTTGATGCCATACTTGTCAAACAGTTTCAACAAGCGACGCACACCCACCTCACCAGCCCATATCCCTCTGGAGATGTCATTGGCACTGTCTTCACCACCGTAGGATCTAAAATGTCTGGTGTTAATAGAAAAAAAAAAGGGACATGCAAAAGTTGGACTCTTCATTTACCCTAACCAACCAGAAACAGCATCGATGTCGACACCGTAACAACACAACACTCCTACACATGGTTAGTGATTCAATGGTTCCTCAATTCAGGTTGAGCTGCTGGTACCCACTCTTTTTAGCCATGATTTCTGAATGCTATCCAGCAAAGAGATAGTCTCAGGAACACCCAGCGATATCGGTATTATTTATACACTTACCTCAATCCAAGATAGTGGTGGTGCCCACCCACTTTATGGCAACGGACAATAAGCAGCAGCAAGATGGGGGAGCAATACCCATGCATATCATCACATGTGAAGCAGCATATATAGAGAGCTAGGGTCCAGCTACACACTGGTTTACTATCATCACAGGTGGTATCAAGTATGTTCAATATTATTGTTGTGGGTGCTGGTCTCGGTGGGCTCAGTGCAGCCATTGCCATCAAGAGAGCAGGTCATAATGTTATTATTCTTGAAGGGGCTAGAGAAATCACTGAAGTTGGTGCTGGTATCCAAGCTCTTCCAAATTCCACTCGAGTCTTGTACAGTTATGGGCTGGAGCAGGAGTTGTTGAAAGTGTCTACACGTCCTCAGTGGTGCTTTATGAACAGTTACAAAGGGAATGTATTGACCAAGATGGACTTCCATGAGCATGCCCAAAAGTATGGTACTCCATTTTTGGATTTCCATAGAGCTGATCTACAAAGTGTTTTGTTGGACAAAGCTGAAGAATTGGGTGTTGAGATCCATGTTAATTCCAGAGTTAATGACCTCAGCTATGATTTAAAAACCAAACGTGTTACTGCAGTTACCACAAACGATGAAAGGTATACTGGTGATTTGATTGTTGGTGCAGATGGTATCAATTCCAAGATTCGTGATTTGATTCAAGGCTTCCACGATCCTCCAACTCCAACTGGTGATTTGGCGTATCGACTATTGATTCCAACTTCTAAGATGCAAGATGATCCTGACCTCAAAAAATTAGTGGATGATCCACAAGTAAATTATTGGATTGGTCCAAAGGCTCACTGTGTCAACTACATTTTGAAAGGAGGTGAGTGGTTAAACTTTGTTTTGTTATGTCCAGATACTGTTCCTGGAAACATGACTATCTGTCCAGGCCAAGTTGATGAAATGAAGGAGTTCTTTAAAAATTGGGACCCTAGAATTTCAAAGTTGATTAACCTTTGTCCAACTGATGTTGTTGATAAATGGAAATTGTGTTACAGGATTGGTATTGACAATTGGTCAGATTCTTCCAATTTGGTAGCTTTGCTTGGTGATTCGGTTCATGCTACATTGCCATATTTAGCATCTGGTGCTGGAATGGCCATTGAAGATGGTGCTGTTTTGGGTGAAGTGTTGTCGAGAATTTCAACAAAGGATGAGATTCCAAAGGCATTGAAAGTTTACGAGCAATGCAGAAAGGCAAGAACCGAGCGTATTGTGGCAAGAGGTAACCAACAACAGTACAATTACCATTTGGAAGATGGTTCTGAACAGGAAGAACGTGACAGGATTTTGGGAATGGATAACCCACCTGCTGGTGAAACTCTTGTTTGGAGAGATAGTGAAATGGCTCCATGGCTATTGGGGTACAAAGTCCACGAGGATGTTGAAAAATACTGGTATTGATTGATAATGATATATTTGATAATACACACTATATCTATCCTTTCTCTTTCCCCACCCAATTTTTCCAAGTATCATTCGTTTCCCCATTGTACCACTTTCTTATCTTCATGCAAGGACATGCAACTTGAATATTTATATATAAGGAACCCAAATCTTACTGCATCAATACCAGACAATCTATTAGGTAGTATTATCATCAGTTTTATACACAACATGTCAATTGAAAAACTTTTTGAGCCTTTTGCCCTTGGTCCCCTACAACTGTCCCACAGAATTGCATTGGCGCCTTGTACAAGAATGCGTGCTGATGCTGTTGAGGATTATTGGGTCCCTAGTGATTTGATGGTTGAGTATTATTCCCAACGCGCAACCAAAGGTGGGCTATTAATATCTGAAGCTGTTCCAATTTCTAAAACTGCTGCTGGTTATATTGGTGTTGCTGGTATTTTCAACAAGTCTCAAATTTACCAATGGCAAAAAGTAACACATGCCGTTCATGAAAAAGGTGGGTTGATTGTCTGTCAATTATGGCATGTTGGTAGAGCTACATTAGCTCAGTTGATTAATGGTTCCCAAGCTATTTCTTCAACCTCTGTTGCTTTGGAGGGCGATTCACCAGTTAAGGGTGTTTTGTTCAAGGACTCACCACCAAGGGTTATGTTCAAAAATGATATTATAAAAATAGTCAAAGATTTTGCTACTGCTGCCCAAAATGCAATTGAAGCTGGGTTTGATGCTGTTGAAATTCATGGTGCTAATGGTTACTTACTGGATCAATTTCTACATGATAATGTTAATACCAAAACTGATGAGTATGGTGGATCAATTGAGAATCGTTGCAGATTCACATTAGAGGTTATTTCTGCTGTCAGTGATACTATTGGTGGTGATAAGGTTGGAATTAGACTATCACCATTTAATTATTTTCAAGGGACGAAGGATTCAGACCCAAATGCAACTTGGTGCTATCTATGTTCTAAGATTCCAAAGGGTTCTATTACCTATGTCCATATGATTGAGCCACGAGTAGATGAAGTTTTAAGTGCTGAAGAAAAGTTGAAGTCATTGAAAGCACAATGTCAAACCTTATCATTAGATGCATTTCAAGAAATCTTGAAAAAGAAAGGGATTGCTTTTATTGCTGCTGGAGGGTTTACAAAAGAATCAGCTATTGAAAAGGTTAGTTTGGGAAAGAGTGATATTGTTGCATTTGGTAGAAATTTTATTGCAAATCCTGATCTTGTTCAAAGAATGAAAGATTCAAAAGAATTGAATAAGTATGATCGGTCAACATTTTATGGTGCTCAACCTCCTTCTAAAGGTTATATTGACTATCCATTTTATTCTTCTTAATTTAAATAAAACACAATGATATTAAATTTACTCCTGAATCCTGATCCATTTGTAGTCACTATTCATTATATAAATATTTTGGTGGGTTTCATAAAAGGTATAAAAAAACTGATCCACTTCAGTGGTCAAAAAATTAGTAATGATTATAACAAATTTCAAAGTTTACAATAGTATAAAGAAAACAAGTCTTTATTTCAAATATATAAAACATTTTTAAAATATTCTGTAATAAAATCAACTGCATCATGAGCAGCCAATGCA
Organism: Liangdongia berthetii; assembly: GCA_030564525.1. Classification (NCBI taxonomy): domain Eukaryota; kingdom Fungi; phylum Ascomycota; class Saccharomycetes; order Phaffomycetales; family Wickerhamomycetaceae; genus Liangdongia; species Liangdongia berthetii. The sequence continues at coordinate 275 of JAJLVX010000197.1, read as the reverse complement.
TTAAATGTGTTGCTAACACCAATATATCCATCAGGACGAATCACCACAACACCAATCTCTTGATCAGTCAATGACTCAAACCATTTGTTCATGGTTCTTTCTTTTAACAAAGTATCCAAATAAATGCTCCATTTGTATGGTTTCAAGAACTCAGGTAATTCTTCAAGTTCAATAAAGTTTCTTGGTAAAGATGATACTAAAGCAAATCCTAAAAACTGTGACACTGGGATATATCTCTGATGATTAATCCAATCACATTCAACTGCTTCAGAAGA
>JAJLVX010000196.1:0-13394 GCA_030564525.1 Liangdongia berthetii | reverse complement strand
TGCTGGAAGAAACCAACAAAGGCAGTACAAGCAGCAATTCTAACATCATCATTTTCATCATCAAACCCACTGTGATAAATTGGTAAAACTTCATTCAAATGAGAAACACCAACTAGTTGTGGAGTAGCAGCAAAGATTCTAAAAGCAGATTCTCTAAAACTTGGATCAGCATTCTTTGAAGCTTCAAACAAAGTTGGTAACAATTCATTCCAAGCACCTGGAACATCATCCTTGGCCAATTCAGCAATGGAATCAGCTAATTTGTGTCTGACGTTGTTTGACTGTTGACTAATGAAACCTTGTAGGAACAAAGCACGTAGTTGAGCACTGGTTTGCAAATCAATAGTGGAAATTGTTCTTTCAATGACACTAGTCATTTGTAGAGGAGATCTGATAGCGATACGTCTAAATAAGACAGCAGCAAAAGATTTAGCTTGGTCATTGGCACCGTTGTTTGCTTGTTCAGCCAAAAACACCAAAAGAATACCAACTCTTTCCTTTGTGGCCCATGATTTGTTCAAACTTTCTTCCGCTTGAGCACGAACAGTGTTGTTAGCAGAAGACAACCCTTCCAATAATTGGATCAAGGCTCCTTGTGCATCTGCTGGCAGTGATGACATTGTTTATGGAATAAGTAAATGGCAATGAAAAAAGGATGGTGAACGCGTTAAGAAGTGATTATATTCTTCTCTAATGATTCAATAATGTTCAGCCAGAAAGGGACAAAAATGCTTTAAAATTTTGAATATGAGAAGAAAAATCACAAAAAATCAAAAACCAAAACAATAAAACTGGTGAATCCCTTCTGCAATCAAGTCAAAGATTGCCACGTATGGATGTGTGAAATAGTAGCAGCGATGCCTTTCGATTCTCTGTGTTCCGTGTACGATTTTTCCTCTTCCACAAGTTGGAAAGAATCCAAATTTGTAACAAAAAAAAAATTTGAAAATGTGTTGCGCCAACCGAAAGTGGTGATTATACGGGGAGTCCCATTGTTCAGTCAGATTCTACAACGCTTTGAAAGCTCAGTTGGACGTGGACACTGTATATTCTGGATGTGAAGCTGGTCCGGAGTGCTCAGTGCTTCAAGTGTTATTCAAGTTTTTTCTCATTTAATCTCTACGGTTCCCAGTGGGATCTCCTCGGCGAGTTGGACTTCTCCTCCTTGAAGCTTCAGCTGTGCTTCGTCCTCGATGAAGTCTCTTTTACGCTTTTGATATCTTTCAAACCATAAAATAACGTAACCCCATAAGAAACTACCAACACATATCCCCAGACAAACTCTGGTACCTTTAGTGTACTTTGGTGCGTAATCTGTGTTGAAAGCAACGATATCCATTGCGGTTGACGGGCCAATGTTGATCAGATTTAACGATCCAAGAATAGTAGCTCTCAACTGGACATCTTCTCTAGTCATTTCATTAGCCCAGGCACAACACATTGTCGAAATGCAACCAGACATACCGCAAAAGGCATATGCCACAAATTGTGCTGCTCGCGGGATATCCCATTTCACTAATAATGCTAACCCAACAATCCATATGATATGGGCAATAGAAGCACCATCCCAATATGTTCCTCTAATATCAACATACAATCCAAATAAAACACATGCAAGGACATTAACACCATTTTGAATAGTTGGATAGTTGTTTCTTTGATAAACAGAATAACCTTCAGCCTTCAGTACAATACCCCAGTATGAGCCAGCATGTTCGGGCAAGTGACCAATTGTATAATAAACGTTGTAAACATAGAATTGCCACGAAGATAAAACTTTCTTAACAAGTGATTTGCTAAATCTATTTGTTTCTCCGACTTTTTTCACAACTCTAACTCTGTTCTTGCAATATTCTATATCTTCTAAATTGATAAATCTTGATGGTCTTGGTTGTAATGGAACATCAGGTAACACAAAAAAGCCCAAAACTGCACTAAAGATTGTCAAAATAAAGTCAATGACAAAAACCCATCTCCAACCAGCCATACCAGCTTTACCATCTAACGAACGAATACAACCGTTTTGGATATAACCAGAAATCATGGTACCAATACTACCACTTGCAATATATAGAGCTGTTCTTGAAGTTAGCTCCTTTTTGGTATACCAGGAACCCAAAATATAATGTAAAATTGGAAAACAGCCACCTTCTAATGCACCTTGAAGTACTCTGACAACCATTAATGATTTGTAGGATTTACAAACAATAACCAATAAACACAAAACACCCCATAAAACTTCCAGAGTTGGTAATAGAATGTGTGGTCTAACTTTGGTAGCAAGCACAGTCAATGGCAATCCAGCAACAGAATAGGCCAAGTAAAACCCCTTGGACAACCAATTATACATCGTACCATGCATATGTAATTCCTCCTTCATCCCACTAACATAAGCATTGCTGATGTTTGAAGCATCAAGATATCTGATGAAAAAACTAAAACAGATGTATGACAGGATAATGCAATCCATCTTAAACACCAATCTTGTTTCATACTTGGATTGATCTGGTGGTGTCCAAAAGAAAAATTTTGGTCTCTTTCTGTGTCTTGGAGACTTTAACGTCCAAAAAAGCTTCAAGCGCTTTTTCCAAGGAATTTGGAATTCTTCAAAATCTAGTGTTGAACCATTGTTTGTTGATTCACTTGTAATGGAATTGCGTTCAATTGAAACGCGTGTCTCGTCCTTGATGTCTTCTTTATTCGACATAAAATGATTTCAGAGCTTTTGATTTAATCTAAAATCACAGTAGAGACTCCAAAGAGCACACAATATGCTATTTATACTAAATCATGGGAAGAACTGTATACTCCCACCAAAATTAAAATATCCATAATCACCAGCTAGTCAGCGCCAGACCCCCAGTGAGATGGTACTAAGGATATGAAGGATACTGGGTACTATACCAAAACCAGCAACAAAATAAGCATTTGTTCTAAGCATGCAATTGCCAAGTAATTTAAGACAAGAAATCAAAACATTTAACAATATTTCAATTTTCCAAGGAATAATCTTGATAAGTAACATTTCATTGATAGTACTGGTTGAACCTTAGCGCATACCTGAACCCACGGTTAAATGCATCTACTCCGATTTATTTCAAATAAATACGCCTCACTTTATGTCCAAAGTTCAAACTCAAAGTTCAAACCCTTATAATTCCCACATCACATCACATATGTATTAAGCCATTAGATCAACAATGAAACTTATTAACACGCCTCAGTTTTAGTGATCACAGTTGAAAAGGTGTGGAGTTTAAATTAAAAAGGGTCCGTTAATTTTTCCTGAAAAAGTGTTGATGGAAGATTGTTTACTGGGCCGGACAAAAACGGCAGTTTCGCAAAGTAAAAAATGATATTTATTGCTAAAAGCCTCCCAATCTCTTCAGCTAACCCTATAAAATAATCCCTTTTGATAGTTTGAACCCAATAAAAATGCCAATAGAAAAAACAGCCAAAGATCCATAGACAAGTGATGTCATTGAAGACCAATCAACACCTGACAGAAGACTTTGAAACCACTCTTTCCATCCAACTTTAGTATCTTTGTGGTGAATAAACAATGTAACATAGTTCTCCAATTTACCCTCTGCATCTTCAATAGCATCCAGTAGTTCTTGCTCTGTATTAATAGCGACAACCTCATCGCCGTCATATCCTCCATAATAAAACCCATACCCTTGTAAATCTAGCTCTAACTTTGCCATAACCTCCATTTTCAATAGTGCAAACAAATGCAATCCCTCATCCCTTTTTTCTTTTTGTAATTCTTCATTATCAATTAACATACTAATCTTGTGTGTTCTTCTCCCTTCCAGTTTCAACTTAAATGTTATAGTTTTCTTGTTACTGTGAAATTGACGCTTCTCATAAACAGTAGAAACGGACTTTGTTCTTTGAACTTCTGGTAAATTGAATGAAGTTTTTCTTGAAGTTGCCATCATCAATTGGTTTAGTGATGGTTTTCTGTTCAGTATTGGTTTCAAATCTGTTTTTGATCTCGATCTTATTGGAGATGAATACCCAGTAACACTTGACTCCAATGATTGAATATCATCTGTAGATTTTTCAATGGAATTCCAAAATGAATCCCAAACTGGGGTTTGATCTTCATTCAACTTGAAGTGTATAAACTCATCTCTTGTCATCGCTCCTGTTGTTGTAGGATTTTCACCCAATTGTTTCAACGCTGCATAAATCAATTGTAAAACACTAGTCATTGCAATTACATTGTCAGAGTTTTCATCAACTATTGGTAAATTCAAAAAATGGCCCTGGTACATTAATCTTAATGCTTCACTAATGTTCATGTTCGGTTTAGCAAATTCTGGACTAGTGGTTAAAACTCTTGCAACCGTACAATTAGAAGGATCATATCCCTTGGCTAACACTCTAAAGCAAATATCCTTAGATGTGAAGATCCCAATAATCTTTTTAGAAATAGAAGTGCTATCACACACCAAAATTGCAGTCTTTTTGTACTTAATCATCAATTCAGCAGCAAACTTAACGGATGCACTAGACTTCACATACACGGGTGAGTCACAGTCCTTGATAATTGAAGATATTGTTGGAACTTCGATTAATTTTGTCAATCTTTCCACATCCTGTGATATCCGTTCAGCTTCCTTGTTTCTCAAATCTTCATAATTCTCAGCAACATCATCTAAAATCTCCTTCAACTTCAACGCATTTATAGAAATCTTCTCCAACCTCAACATTGCCTGATAAAAGCATCTTGTTATATCCAAGACACCTTTGATTATACCTGTATTATCAAGAAGTGGCAAATGTCTAATCTGCTTCTGAACCATAAACTCGAGCGCTTCAGTCGTGGGAGTGTCCATAGAAAGACACAATGGTGTAGTTGTCATGATATCCTTGACTTGTGTGGTACCAGGTTGCAAACCTTTCCCAACGACTCTGAATGCCAAATCTTTTGCCGTGAACAACCCTACAAAGTTGGTATCTGACATCACAATAGCACAGTGGACCCCAGCGCTTGCCATCCGTTTTGAAGCGCTTGTGATATTCTCTTCTGGAGAGCATGTGAATGGAGCATCTGGTCGTAATTGGGAGATTGTTCCTCTCTTTCTTGTTATAGACATGTTGATCTTCTTGATGTAGTTGATAATATGAGGATAAAGATAACCGTGTCCCAATATCAGTAAATGAAAAGTGTAAAGCTCTGTTTCAAACAACAACAATAGCACCAGTACCAGAATACTGAAAAAACTAGTTGAATCAATAATGATAGAGTTGAATGTTTCTTGGTGTGTTTTTTCAAAGGTGAACTTTTGATATACAGTTTTGGGTGTGGGTTTCGTGTTTCTTGTTTTTATGCCAAATTTTGACGTGGAGGAAGAAGCACAATTAACAAAATATCGTTAATATCTGGAAACTTTTGTACTGTGACGTGGTGATATTATTATATATTTATGATCAGCAGGTGTTACTTAGTGTATAAATATAGTCAAAATGATCAAATTCAACATTTTGGTTTTTGAATAGTTTCTGGAGTTGCTTGTCACTTGCAATTTATACCCTAGTTGAAGTTTAAACTTTTAAAAATTGCAAATTAATTTTGAAATCGACTTATTTCAACTTATAGAGTATTAAAAACTACAATCATAACCATATTAGACAATATAAACACATCACACTCTTACAATCATATATTTTTCTGTATTAAGTAAATATATTTTACGTTTTGATGTTTTAACCCTTTTTTACATATCATGCAGAAGACAATGCACTAGCAGAACAAACAATTGAAAAGAGACGTTACATGTAATGAGAATTGATAAAGCTACAAATCATCAGTGTTATGATAATATCAAAAATTAAATGCATATATCATTACAACATGATCTATTAAAATCTTAACAAAATAAATAAAAAGTATCACAAAATTATGACTTGTTCAATCCATCAAAATCTGCATCAACAATGTTTGATCTTTCACACATCTCAGTAAAGATACCACCAGCCTTAAATAATTTCCATGGAGTATTGAACTCAACAACAGAACCCTTATCCAACACTAGAATACGATCGTAATTCAAAATAGTCTTCAATCTATGTGCAATGCACAGGATACTGCACTGGGAAAACTCCTTTTGAATAGTGCTTTGGATTTTAGAATCTGTCTCATAGTCAACACTTGAAGTAGCTTCATCCAAAATCAGGATCTTAGCATTGCGAACCAAAGCTCTAGCCAACGCTAACAATTGACGTTCACCCAATGAGAAATTAGCACCATCATCTTCAACCTTTTGATCCAAATGGAACTTATGCAGCGACTTCAAATTAACAGTTTCTGGAACATACTTTTCAGTACCCGTTGCACCTTCATCAACCAACCAACTTCTTCTCAATGCATCCCATAAATCCGCATCACTAGCTGTACCAAATGGATCCAAGTTCTGTCTAATGGTACCATGGAATAAAACAGGATCTTGTGGAATAATAGCAAGTTTGGATCTCAAGTCATCCAACCCAATTGTGGATGTATCATATCCGTCAATAACAATGTTACCACTGGCCAGTTCAGAAACTCTAAACAATGCATTCATGATGGTACTCTTACCAGCACCAGTTCTACCACAGATACCTATTTTTTCACCACCATTGACATGGAAAGTAACATTCTTTAAAACTAGAGGCAGACCTTCACGATAACTCAAACAAACATGGTCAAAATCAATCTCACCATTTTGTGGCCATTCTGCTGGAGGAGTAACGTCAGTTTTGAATGGACCTTCTTGTGGCAATTGCGTAGCATATTCAAACAATCTCTCAACAGAGTTCATATCGTTTTCCAATTGAGTCATTGATCTCAATAACAATGATGTTAACGAGGATAATTGGATAATGTAGGAGACTAACAGACCTGAAGAAGCACCATTAACACTGAAAATACCACCGGCACATAACATACTGACAAAGAAAGCAACACATGCTGCAATGGCATCCAATCTGATACTTAACCAACGTTGGTTTGCAAAGGTGACAAAATAAGCACGATCCATATTATCAATGTGTTTTTCAAATAACTGGCTAAATCTTTCAGATGAAGTGAACGATTTGATAATCTTCATACCACTTAGAGTTTCATTAAAGTGGGAAAACACAAAAGATCTATTAACCGCTTCAATTCGTTTAACATCCAAAGCAGAAGTCTTGTAAAAGACAAACAAATGATAATAGATAAAGAACACAACAGGAATACAAAGCAAAAACCAAGGAATGTAACAAGCACATAAAACCATTGTACTCACAATCAAAATTGAAGAGTTAACAAACAATCTCAATTGTTCCATTAAATCAGTGTCCAAAACGTCAACATCTTTAGTGAATCTGTTCATAATTCTCCCAATTGGAGTGACATCCATAAACCACATTGGTGTCTTCAATAATCTTTGGGTACTTAAATTGAACAAGTTCAAACCAGCAATGTTGTTAACAAAGGCCAAGAATGCAAATAAAGAAACGAACGAAAAAGTTGCAAGGAAACAAAACATAACATACAACCCTTTGTAAGCACCTTGTGAAATTGGGAATTGATCAGATAACCAGTAACTCAACCAGACTGAATGGAATAGTTGTAAAAACCCATTCAACATTGCAATTACTAAAAATATTGGAAACACCATTTTACCCATTTTACCAGCACCAAGCGAGAAATAGTTGAAATAGATCATGAATGAAATAGATTTTTGCGATCTAGCTTCTGTAGAATTACCAGTGACTTTTTCTTGACGCTTTGATTGAATTTTGGATAATTGAGTCTTCTGTCTTTCCAATTCATGAACTTCTTGAATATTTTTTTCATTCTTCTCTTCCTCTTCCTCTTCTTCTGTCTCCTTGTTAAAATCCATCAAAGTCTTAAATGCAATGTTTTTTGTAATCAATTCATTATAAGTACCAACGTCAATAGAACCCGAGCCATCAAGAACAATAACACGATCAGCAAACCCAATTAGCGACAATTGATGCGTAGCTAAAACTCTAGTCTTATCCTTCAACAAGCCACAAATACATTCATTCATGATATGCTTACCAACACGCGCATCGACAGCACTCAAAACGTCATCCAACAGGATGATATCTCTGTCTGCATAAACAGCTCTAGCCAGATTAATTCTAGCCTTTTGACCACCACTCAATGTAATACCACGCTCACCAACCTCAGTTTGATCACCATCTGGAAATAAGTTGAAATCAACATCTAAAGCACAAGCTTTAATGACAGAATAGTACTTGTGAGCATCATATTCACTACCAAACAGAATATTGTCTCTAATGGTTGAGTTTTGAACCCAAGGGTATGAACAAAAAGTTAGAGATCCATAAAGTTTGGACTCACCGGATAGTTTTTTCATGGATCCATCAATTGCATTTAATAATGAAGTTTTACCAGTACCAATTGAACCAGTGACAATTATAAACTCATTTTTCTTGACATTCAGATTAATGTCAATCAAACCAGGGAATGACAAATCTGTTTCATCATCATTCAACACTTTGTCATCATCTTCACCTTCCCATTGGAAAGTTGCATTTTTAATTTCAATTGCATTTGTGGAATCCTCCTTTGGATGTCTTTCAATTGTATCTTCACCTTCTTCAGCTTGTAATAGATCAGCAACTCTTTCCATGGCCAGTAATGCATCAACTGCAAACCCCATTGACATTGGTAATAAATTCATTGGAAATCTTAAAGAGTTGAATAGAGTGATGGATGAAAAAATGTTGTAAGCCTTGAAGCCAGAGTTGATACTAACCATACACACAAAAGTTAACATGGTTGCCAAAATTGTGATTGAAGAGACACCAGAATTTTGAGTTGATTTCAACAGTTGTTGCTTCAAGATGATTTTCTTTTCATCAGTTCTATATTGAGAAACAATTGCATAATAAGGGTTTTCCCAACAATACAGTTTGATCATTTTTAAAGAGTTGATAATCTCATTAATTGCACGAACTCTCTTGTCAATGTAAACAGTAGAAGCACGACGTAGTTTTTTCATTTTGGACATGATATAGAATAACCATACTAAAAAGACCACAATTAATCCCAACCCAATCAAGGCTGGAGCTCTCAAGTTAATAACCAAGATGATTAAAGCAACGGAAAAAGTGATTGGGAAAGACCAAATGAAATGAAAAGTTCCCACAGCCAAATCGATTCTAGCCAAATCAGCCATCACCATAGAATTAATCTTACCATTTGGATATCTTAATCTTGATTTTGCACTTAGTTTAAAAGATTTTTTATAAATAGTATTTGTAAGGACGGCTTTAACTTTTGCCCCAGTCACCATTGAAAGATGAAAGAAATTAGAAACCAAGACTGAAGAGCATATTAGCAAACCAGAAATGGCCAAAGCATAACCGACCGATTTACCGATTCCAGACTTATCATGTGGTGAAGATTTTGTTTGAATTTGTTTAACCAAATGTCTCACTGGTAGGGCCATTGTGACTTGAGCACCATCACTCAACACTTTAGAAATACCACCTACCCAAAAATGACGCTTAAAAGTGTCATTCAATGCTAATATGACGGTGTATTTTGTATAAGGAACACCTGGGTGCTTCAGTTCCCAAGCTTCAGCTCTTTTCTGTAGATTGGCTTCAAATGCCTTGGTTAATGTCCCAACTTCCAAATCGCCATCCAATTGATATAAATCCTCATCCTCCAATCTTCTCAAGTAACCCTTTTTAATCAGTGGGAAGATCCAGCTGAAGGTCAACTGGGAGAAGAAATTAGCAGTTAGAAAGGGATACTTCTCAGTGTTTTGGACAATAGGGTCAGGTTTAGAGCCAAGCAATAGCCGCAGAAGAGGTGTCGTCTTCTTGATGGAGACCTCTGGGACACTTCCAACGTCGCTCTCGTCTCCGATGCTCTTGTCGCTCATTGTCGATATCTATGCTCAGTGTGTAGCTAGGAATGTAATCCGCGATAGTCTGATATGAACAGAGTGCTTGCTGTCCAGTTGCTCAGTTGTAGTAAAATTTTTTCGTTTTGCACTAATGCAGTCGGTCTAAGCTCTTTATTGTTTTTTTATAGTGGCCGATGCGATCCCTTTATAGATAAAGAGGCGCTCTCGTAGCAAGAGAAGATTACTCCAAACGGCCTTATTTACGGTATAACCAGCTGTCCAGCGAGGCATGGACCTGCTGTGGATGTGCTGTGGTGCGTCTGAGCTCAGCACGGGAAATTGGTGTGCTGGGATCCTCATTATTGATTACATCACGATCTATCAGCTTATCCTTATCAATTATGTCCGATTCTAGATACAGACAATACTATGTAGTAGTTACTATAGAGTTAAACAGCCTAGTTAAAGTACTTTAGAGCACTAGCTGGCAGCTTACCGGAGGAGACAACTTCCTTAGCAGCAGAGGACAACACTTCCTTGACGGCAGAAGCATCCTTACCAGCAATGCCTGTAGCAACATTAGACAATTGCAAGTCATCAAAGGAGTCAACCAACAAACCAATGTCAGCATCGATGGCTTCGGCATTGGCAGCATCACCAAAGTAGTCAACGTCCTTAGCAGAACCTCTAACGGCTCTCTTGTTCTTCTTCTTAGCACTCTTAGCAGCTTCCTTGGCCTTCTTAGCACCCTGCTTAGCATCCAAAGCAGCCTTTTCTTCAGCTTCCTTCTTGGCTTGGGCCTCAGCTTCCTGCTTTTCCTTCAAAGCAGCAGCCTCTCTAGCACCAGCTTCTCTTTCCCACTTCTTACGTTCCTTTTCCTTCTTTGCAGCTTCCTTGAACAACTTGATTCTTGGATCTTCAGACATGGCTCTGTCAACCAATTCCAACAATCTAGCATTGTCCTCAGTCTTTCTCTTTTGTCTGGCAGCCTTGTTCTTACGTTCAACATAACGCTTGTGGTCTCTGTTTGAAGAATCATCTGGGACATCTTCATCCAAGAATTCAAAACTCTTCCAAGAGTCAAACTTGTACCAAAAGTTGTAGAAGGCCTCAACTTCTGGCTGACTAGTGCTCAAATCACCCAACAATGGAGCTGGTTGTTTCTTGGAGAAGTGGGCTTCGGCAGCAAAGAATGGGCCCCAAGCTTCAAAGAAATCGTACTTGGTCTTTGGAGCTGGTGGAGCAACAGCAGCAGCTTCATCAACAGAATCGAATTGTCTTCTCTTGGTTGGATCCATCAAAACTTCAAAAGCCTTTTGGATAATCTTGAAGAACCCATCTTGGTCCAAACCACCAGAAGCAGACTTCTTATCTGGGTGGTGCTTCAAGACTTGCTTTCTATGAGCTCTTCTGATTTGGTCTTCAGTGGCATTGTAACGCAAGTGGGAAATACCCAAAACAGCATACAAGTCAGCAGTCTTCCATTCTCTTGGGTCATGGGCTAGCAAGTCAGCAGATTGTTCCTCATCACCCAAGTCAGCGTCTTCATCAGCAGCTTCAACGGTCTTGACGTTCTTTTCAGCTTCAATCTTTTCATAGTCAGACCAGGTGTGGCCTCTCAATGTTCTGGTGGCATGGGCCAAAAAGTAGCGACCAACTGGTTCAATTGGACGACGAACTGGAGCAGTGTACTTAGCTTCAGCCTTGAAGTTATCAGAGCCGAAATCGGCTGGCAAAGATGGTAGAACAGACATTTTTTCTTTCTATAGTTTGATAATTAATACTGGTTGGTTTCTTAAGAAAATTTTTTTTTTCTCGATGGTTTTGAAAATTTAGTGTGTGTTGATTAAATAATACCAGTGAATATTAGCAGTGAAGCACTGGAATAATAAGAAAGAGAAGGAATAAAAGAAAGATACAGTGCAATAGAAGACCCAGATGTCACAGAAACAAGACTTATCCATTTTCAACGACAATTCCGTCGTTTCAAACGAGTTTTTCCAGAATGGGCTGGGGTTGGTTACTTATACTCAGGGAACATCTGCTAGCTGGTTAGTTGGATTACTAGTGGAGAATGCTTTGCAAAACACTTGTTATATCAACCATGACAATATTAGAAACAAACAGGATATCAGAGCCGATGTTGTTCTAGTTTCATTCCTTCAAGATGCTAAATTTTACGATAAACTACTGAAAAGAGCTGGTAATATTTCCGAACATCAACACTATCATTTCGTTGATTTATTCACAGATTTCCACATTAAACATACAACAACTGAACAGATAATTAAAGCTTTTGATACGATAGCACAAAAGGTTTCCCAAATCTCAAATAACAAGAAACTTGTGATTTTAGACAGTGTTGAATACCTATTATCTTCAACTTTAATCACTTCTATCCAACTACAACAACAAATCACAAAACTAGCTAAAAGTTCCTCTTCAACTTCTCTATTCATAGTTTCAGCCGCGGATTCAGAACTGATAACACCACCACAACAGTTGGAATCATTGCCAGAATTCAAAACTCTAGACTTTTTAGTAAGAACATTACATCGGGCAAACGTTTACATCACACTACGGTCACTAGAAACCGGTAGAGCAAAAGATGTTACTGGTACCCTAACCATAACCAAAGGTTCATTACCAATAACACCTGCTGTTTCTGAGAAGGAATACCTATATTTTGTATCAAAAGAATCCATCAAACTGTTCTTCAGATGAAATACAAATCATAAATCTTCATTAATAAACGTCATAAAATTCATAAATAAATAGATAAACAAATAACCAATCATTTCTTTCTTTTGGATCTTCTCCTGCGGTCATAAATATTGTCCAAAGTAAACTCTACAGCACATCTAGTCCATAAAATAGACAACAAAGGCCAAACACTTCTTTCCCCAACCAATATCCAATACGGAATATTCTCCATAGTGCGATGAACATCAAAAACTTTACCAAAATCCTTTAGCAATGTACTAACCTCTGGCACAATGGTAATCTCACTAGAACTTTTTGGGGTTTGTTCATCAACAGCCATTCTCTTGACAAAATTCATCAATAAACCAACTCTGTCCATCAACTGAACCCTATGCTGCAATTCCATACCAAACAATCTTTGTAACAACCTCTTTGTCTTCCATCCACTCTTGTGCTTGATGGCATTCACAACTAATGGAGCCAAGTACGGCCTGGCCAAGCTTACAATGAAATTGTTAACATTGAATAGCTCAGTGACTCGAGTGTATGGGCTTTCAGGACCACCACTTTGATTCGCCTTTTGTGGTGTTAAAAATATGTTGCTTTCTATGTTATTCCATGGCATGAATGACCCATCCAATGACTTCACATACAACTGGACATTATCCGATAAAACACCAGTACCAATTGAAGCATATACGGCAGACCAAATAATGGCATTTGGAGCGGTCACATAGTTCAACAATGAAGGTATCGATTTGTCTGATGGATGCACAATGATGTTCAAGATTTTCCCACTTTTAA
>JAJLVX010000195.1:0-13458 GCA_030564525.1 Liangdongia berthetii | reverse complement strand
GAACCAGGTAAGCCATACATCTCCTTGCCAAAGGGTAAGGGTATCAAGTTGACCATTTCTGAAGAACGTGACAGAAGAAGAGCTCAAACTGGTTTGTAAAGAAACTTTTGTTTAAGTCCTTTCCTCTCTCTAAAACAATGAAATAAATTTATTTGTTTATTGTAGAAATCGTTGTACTGATCCAATACTGTTTGCATCGACACTGAACCTCTTCCAATTTTATGGTAGACTAGTATTTCTTATCTAAGATCAAATCGAAGAATGTTGATAAAATTCGACTTCAATATTTTTCACCTACACCAAAACAACAACATTAAAGATACAGATAATAGAGCAGAATTAATAGAAAATCCCCTTAAAGGAAGATGTCTTCAAGGTAAAAATTCCAAATTGCTTGCGAATGACTCCAAAGATCCATTCGATACAGTTACTAACACCACCCCTTTTTTTCAGATATAGAGTTGAGTGTATGTCAAGACTAGTTTCATCCCCTTGCAAGTTGCCAGTGTTGATAAGAAAATGAACACTAACAATAACTAGATTCATTAAAAGTCCACCGTCGTGATGGATTCATTGAATGGATCAAGGGACTATTAGCAGTATGAGTTTTCATTTTTCTTTTGTATCTATTCATGTTTTCATTGTGTGGTTAACCCATATCTTTAGGTCCCATTTGTGTTACATGCCGTTCAATCTGGAGCTTCACAGGGGTCAGATGTTAAAACAACAGCTGATGCCAGAAGACGTTATGCTGAGGTCTTTTTTGATGTCGAGAAGTTGATTGAGGATCAAAGTAAGTTGGTTTACTAAAACCATTTTGTTTTGCCAATTCATTATCAACAGTATTAACTAGTCGTAATGTTATAGTCCTGATGGAAAAGAATGGTACTCCAGAATTGGGTCGCTTGAAACAATTAGTGCCAACAATATCAGGCTTCTTTACAAAATTACCTTTGGAACGTGCTTTTTACATAGAAGATGAGAGAAGATCAATCAGTGTGAGAAGACTAGTTGCACCAAGTTTTAACGATATCAGATTAATTTTGAACACTGCCCAAGCCCTAGCATTATCCCAGGCAAGGGATCCATTGAAATTGGTTACCTTTGATGGTGATGTGACCTTATATGAAGATGGGAAATCACTTGTTGAGGATGCTGAAGTCATTCCAAGATTATTGAAATTGCTAAGCAAGAATATTATTGTTGGTGTTGTCACTGCTGCTGGGTACAACGAAAAGTCGGGTGAAAAATACTATCAGAGATTAAAAGGTTTAATTGATGCTATTGTTATTTCTAAAGAATTGACCAAGGAACAAAAGGAAAACTTTTGTGTAATGGGTGGTGAATCGAATTACTTATTTAGATATAGTGATAAAAAGCAAAATTTAAACTTTATTGATCCAAAGGAATGGTTACTAGACTCAATGGCCAAATGGCAAAAGTCTGATATTGAAGCATCCTTAGATCTTGCTGAACTAACTCTCAACAACTTGTCAAAGAAACTAAATTTACCAGCACAAGTGATCAGAAAACCTAGAGCAGTTGGGTTGGTTCCATTAGCAGGGAAAGAAATGTGCAGAGAACAACTAGAAGAAGTTGTGTTATCCACTTCAAAAAGACTTGATGCCTCATCTGCTGCCAAACGGATCAAGTTTTGCGCATTTGATGGTGGCCATGATGTCTGGGTTGATATTGCCTCTAAAGATTTGGGTGTTGCTTCCCTACAAAGATACTTTGGAGGTATTGAACCACAGCGTACATTACATATCGGAGACCAGTTTGCAAGTGTTGGCTCAAATGATTTTAAAACTAGATTGGCTGGATGTACTGTTTGGATTGCCAACCCACAAGAAACTGTTCATATTCTTGATGATTTGAGTAAATATATTGAGGAAGAGGAAGCCTTTCGATAAAGTCAAAAAAGAGAGTGAACATACATATACTCATATAGAGCTAGATATAAAAACGGATCGAAATACCTGTCAATTCCTATTAATTCAACCACGTCTATTGTTTACCTCGGCAAGATAATGTAGCTTTATGTGTCAGTCACGTGAAGTGCGGCTCATACCATTTCTGGGATTCAAATAAGTTTGCCTCTTTTGATAAACCACAAAAGCTCAAGAAACAAGGGTTAATAAGATTCCAGTTCTTTGAGAAACGTGTATCATCAGAGTTGTGCAACGTATCAAGGATATATTATATACTGATTTATTACTGATTGCTGATTAAAGAAAGGGTGTTTTTGTATTTCGCACAATGTTTGGATTCTTATTTAATTTGATAAGGTACGACTAACCATCCAACAGCGTTTCAACACAAATATTAACAAACATTTTTAGCCTATTTGTTTCCTTTGTCATTCCTTTAGTGGCTACTTTTAAAGCACTAAACACACACTCTGCTTCCGGTTTGATTGCAAACGTTATTAATGGAACATCATCTTCTGCAGGACCAATTGCTGATTTGAAACCCTGGTTGATTTATTGGTTAATATTTTCAATCTTCCAGATAATAGAATCAAATTTCCATTTCATTTTGAGATTTATTCCATTCTACAGTGTTATTAGATTGTATCTATACTGTTGGTTGATCCTGCCTCAAACTCAAGGTGCACAGTTCATCTATTCCAATTATTTACATCCCTTCTTGACTCAATACTCTGCAAAGATTGATTATGAGATAAACAGGATCTTATCCTTTGATTCATTATTCTCTTCACAAATGTTTAGCTTGTTGTTTGGTAATGCTAAGCAACACGGTGCTTCCGTTCAACAAACAGCACCATCAAATTATTTAGATGTATTCATGAAGAAGGTTGGTGAATATGGAACCACGACCAACAATAGGGATGAAAGTACTACAAGTTTGGTTTCCAGCTTGTTGGGTGTTTGGCAATTTTTACCACTTGGAACTAGTGATGATAAGAATGCTAGTAACTCTGAAACGTCAAAAAGAGGCTCTAGTACATCTTCATTCCCTCTAAAGACCACTCAAGATATTGCTTCTAATTTGGAAACTGTTGGTGAAGATACTAGCGGGGAAAGAAAGTCTTCAGACTCTGATAGTGGGTTTGATGTTGTTGGTAAAGAAGATTTTGCAAGTTATGATGAAGGTGATGCTAATTCAACAAATGAAGCTTCTGCACTCACAACTGGCATTGATACAGGGAAAAGAAATTCTGGTTCGTGGTTTAATGTTTGGGGTTCAAAGTGATTATTAGTATTTGGCTTTTTATAATCGTGTAACTGATGGTTTACATGGGGCTCTTTTGTGGTTATGGGATCAATGATTTGATTGTAATATTATAATATTGCATGTCTCTTAACGGATATCATAATATATATTATATAGCAATACTATTTATATGTTACATGATTTGCAAGTACAAATAGTACAAAGACTTTTACATTCATATGTTTCTATTGATATTTCTGGTTTGGGTTCGTTATGTACTATCCATGCTCTATATACAAATATTTGCCGAGTTCTTTACACTCTCTGATACTTTTATGCATTATTTCAAACCCAAAAACTTTTCTAAACGTTCGTTTCTTTGCTTAATTTGACCAGCATTGTCAACCTTCATCTTGTGTGTTTGCATTAGGTGTCTAACCTTCTTTGGTAAGAATGGGGCAGCTGGTTTTCTGTATGGACCGTAAATACCATTAAAAGCAGTACCCGGCTTTTCTTTATCAGAACCAACTCTTGCTAGTCTTTCTTCACCATACTTGGCCAATTCTTTTTGTAGTTCAACACTCCATGGGTCCAAAGTCTTTGGAGCTTCTGGCCAAACAAAAGGCTCTAGCATTTCAATAGTCATTTTCTTGATTTGTGGACCTCTATGACGAGCAACAGTGGAACCGTCTCTAACAAATTTAGCATGTAGTAATTGTGTAGTTATTTTGAATGCTCTTAAACCATAAACGTTCCATAGATAATCTCTTAAATCGAACTTGTTAAAAGATTTTGGAACAATAAACTTGGCTTGGTATGGTGTATGTTTGGCGTTTGGACGCAACAGGATGACTCTCCCCTTTGGAAAGAAAACTTTGGTACCACCGACATGAAAATGTGGTTTACCTAGTTCAATAGAATGTTTCACTCTTTGATAATGTCTTGTTGATGGGACAGTTTGTACTATAGCCTTGGCCTTTTCAGCAATTTCTTGTTGTTTTTGAGCAGTTTCAGCAGCTTCCTTGGAGATGGCTGCGTCTGACACAGTGGCCAATGCTCTTACACCAAACAGTCTCTTTAACAATGACATTCTTATCCAATTTCCTCTATATTAATATGCCTTGCACTGTTGTTGATGTCGATATTGGTTAAATTTTTCAACTCGACTTTTTCTGGGAAGGGTTGCCCGGTCTGCTCAATTTTGATGTTGAAAAATTGGGCGGCAAAATGTAAAGATGAAAACAACACAACTGGATAACGTTGAACCAGAAAAGACGTGGTTTTTGGTAGAGAATTGTGCTGGGAGATGTCTGAAGGTGAGTAGAGCGTGTTCATATGTCGATACTGTGCTTTTGGTTTGTGAAAATTGAATAAGAAATACCTGTTTTAGCGTTGATTAACTGTTATGATCAACAACGACAACATCAGCAGCATTAGCGACATCAACTGGAAGAAGGAAAGATATATTCTAGGAGTTCCATGCTAACATATCATTTAGTCTACGAAGAAGATCCTTATTCCTTGGACGATCAGCAGATCACAGCGGAAGATTGTTGGACAGTCATTTCTTCCTTCTTTAGAAGAAAAGGTTTGGTGTCTCAACAATTGGAGTCATTCGACGAGTTTATCCACACATCTATTCAAGACCTAGTCTGGGAAGACTCCACTTTGATTATGGAACAGCCTGCTCAACATACCAGTGAAAACGATAATGTCAACAGAAAGTACGAGATCAAGTTTGGGAAAATCTTTTTGTCAAAACCAACTATGACTGAAGCAGATGGTACTACAAACCAAATGTATCCACAAGAAGCCAGATTGCGTAACTTGACTTATGCTGCGCCATTATTTGTTGAAATGGACAAGGTTACCTACGAATCCATTGATACTGAAAACAACTGGACTAAAGTTAAAGAAGAATCTGGAGTTTCGGAAGATGATGACGATAAGAAGGTTTTCATTGGTAAAGTTCCAATCATGTTGAGATCCCAATACTGTTTGCTAAGAGAATTGGGCGAAGAAGAATTCTACTCTTTGAAGGAATGTCCATATGATATGGGTGGTTACTTTGTCATTAATGGTTCTGAAAAGGTTTTGATTGCCCAAGAACGTTCTGCCGCCAATATTGTCCAAGTTTTCAAAAAATCTGCCCCATCACCGGTTTCTCACATTGCTGAAATTAGATCAGCCTTGGAAAAGGGTTCCAGATTGATTAGTTCCATGCAAATCAAACTATATGGTCGTGACGATAAGGGTGCTGGCAGAACTATCAAAGCCACTCTACCATACATCAAGCAAGATATTCCAATCATCATTGTTTTCAGAGCTCTTGGTGTTGTTCCAGATGGTGATATCATGGAATTGATTTGTTATGATCAAAACGATTGGCAAATGTTTGAAATCATGAAACCATGTATTGAAGAAGCTTTTGTTATCCAAGATCGTGAAGTTGCTTTGGACTTTATTGGTCGTCGTGGTAATGCCCTTGGTATCAGAAAGGAAAAGCGTATTCAATATGCTAAGGATATTTTGCAAAAGGAATTCTTACCACATATAACTCAAAGAGAAGGGTTTGAGAACAGAAAGGCATTCTTTTTGGGTTACATGGTCAACAGATTATTGCTTTGTGCTCTAGATAGAAAGCCTCAAGATGATCGTGATCATTTTGGTAAAAAGAGATTAGATTTGGCTGGTCCTTTAATGAGTAATCTTTTCAGAGTCTTGTTCAAGAAATTGACTAGAGATATCTATCGTTACATGCAAAGATCTGTTGAAACTGATACTGATTTCAATTTGAAATTGGCTGTTAAGGCCAACACAATCACCTCTGGTTTGAAGTACTCTTTGGCTACTGGTAACTGGGGTGAACAAAAGAAGGCTATGAGTTCAAGAGCCGGTGTTTCACAAGTTTTAAACCGTTACACATACTCATCCACATTATCACATTTGAGAAGAACAAACACACCAATTGGTCGTGATGGTAAATTGGCCAAGCCTCGTCAATTGCATAATACCCATTGGGGTTTGGTTTGTCCTGCTGAAACTCCAGAAGGTCAAGCTTGTGGTTTGGTCAAGAATTTGTCCTTAATGTCTGGTATTTCTGTCGGTACTCAATCTGATGCCATCCATGAATTTTTGAATGAATGGGGTATGGAACAATTGGAAGATTACACTCCATATCAAACTCCAGATGTGACCAGAATTTTTGTTAATGGTGTTTGGGCCGGTATTCATAGAGATCCAGCAACTTTGACTAAGACTATGAGAACATTGAGAAGAAAGGGTGAAATCTCACCAGAAGTTTCTATTATCAGAGATATCCGTGAACAAGAATTCAAGATCTTTACTGATGCTGGTAGAGTTTACAGACCATTATTTATTGTCGAGGATAATGAAATTACAGGGGAGAAAGAATTAGTTTTGAAGAAGGAAGATGTTCAAAAACTATACGAAACAGAATATGACGATTTGGGTGAAGATGAAGACCCTTACACTTGGGACTCTTTGTTGAGTAATGGTATTGTTGAATATGTTGATGCAGAAGAAGAAGAAACCATCATGATTGCCATGAGTCCTGAAGATTTGAACCCAATTAAAGATGATATGATTGATGATGATCCAAACAAACGTATCAAACCGGCATTTAAGAAATCTGCACACACATTCACACATTGTGAAATTCATCCATCTATGATTTTGGGTGTTGCTGCCTCCATTATCCCATTCCCTGATCATAACCAATCTCCACGTAACACTTATCAATCTGCTATGGGTAAACAAGCTATGGGTGTGTTCTTGACCAATTACAGTGTTCGTATGGATACTATGGCTAACATTTTATACTACCCACAAAAACCATTGGCCACCACAAGAGCTATGGAACACTTGAAGTTTAGGGAATTGCCAGCTGGCCAAAATGCCATTGTTGCTATTGCCTGTTACTCTGGTTACAACCAAGAAGATTCTATGATTATGAACCAATCTTCTATTGATCGTGGTTTGTTTAGATCATTGTTCTTCAGATCTTACATGGATCAAGAAAAGAGAGTTGGTATGTCTGTCGTGGAAGAATTTGAAAAACCACAACGTAGCAACACTTTGAGATTGAAGCATGGTACATATGAAAAGTTGGATGATGATGGTTTGATTGCACCAGGTGTCAGAGTTTCCGGTGAAGATATTATTATTGGTAAGACAACTCCTATTCCACCTGATACAGAAGAATTAGGTCAACGTACTGTTTACCACACAAAGCGTGATGCTTCTACTCCATTAAGATCTACAGAATCTGGTATTGTTGACCAGGTTTTGATAACGACAAACAATGAAGGTTTGAAGTTTGTTAAAGTCCGTGTTAGAACAACCAAGGTTCCACAAATCGGTGACAAGTTTGCTTCTCGTCACGGTCAAAAAGGTACAATTGGTATCACATATAGACGTGAAGATATGCCATTCAATGCTGAAGGTATTGTTCCAGATTTGATTATCAACCCTCATGCTATTCCATCCCGTATGACTGTCGCGCATTTGATTGAATGTTTGTTATCCAAGGTTTCATCTTTGTCAGGTTTGGAAGGTGATGCTTCTCCATTTACTGATGTCACTGTTGATGCTATATCTAAATTGTTGCGTGAACATGGTTATCAATCCAGAGGTTTTGAATTGATGTACAATGGCCATACTGGTAAGAAACTGATGGCTCAAGTGTTCTTTGGTCCAACATACTACCAAAGATTGAGACATATGGTTGACGACAAGATCCATGCTAGAGCTAGAGGTCCGGTTCAAATTTTAACCAGACAACCAGTTGAAGGTAGATCCAGAGATGGTGGTCTACGGTTCGGTGAAATGGAAAGAGATTGTATGATTGCCCATGGTGCTGCGTCATTTATGAAGGAAAGATTAATGGAAGCTTCAGATGCATTTAGAGTACATATCTGTGGTGTTTGTGGTTTGATGACTGTTATTTCAAAGTTGAAGCATAACCAATTTGAATGTCGTTCTTGTAAGAACAAGATTGATATTTACCAAATTCATATCCCATATGCAGCCAAGTTATTATTCCAAGAGTTGATGGCTATGAATATTGCTCCACGTATGTACACAGAGCGTACTACCTGAATAATATAAAAAAAAATAATAAACATGTGTATTTTAGTTTTTACATATTGCCATGTATAAGAAGCCATCGAAACGAAGACCATGATCTGTTTATAAAGCTGATAATATAATCCATAAGAATTACGTTTGAACCTGTCAATACTTGGAAGATGCGTGCAGTATCTCTAAAATCTCACTTAGTGCATTTCTTGGTTTACAGAGATCACTAGATCAGTGCCAAGTTCTAACCTTATCTCACACAATACTGTACTAGGGACGTTTGTTTTGAGTTGACAAGGTTCAAAATTCACAATATCGATCCACACTGAACCATTGAACCTTTATTAATACCCCGGACCAAATATACGTCGTTAGAAATGTATGTACCCACAAGCTGTTCGGCAAATTTGTAAAGAAAAAGTCGACCAATTATAGAGCAATTTATTTCTGCAGTATTCATAAACCATTTGAGGTTCCACGAAGCTTTGAATCAAGCAGTTTTGCATTAGAGGTGCGCTTTACAGCACGAATTTCCATTTATGGACCAAATGAGTTGCTGTTTTTGGTAGATTGATGCAAATTATAAAACGTGCGTGAAAGACCAAAGGTTCAAAGCTATACCAAGCTCAAAAACACAAACAAAATACACAAGAGAACTCAGAACCTTTATAGAATATTTAATCCTATAATATACTGCCTAGTACCTACAGTTCTACAATTTTCATTATCGACATAAACTGACTTTAAGTTTGAACTAATAAGTAAACGAATAGACCATGGTTTTATGATTGTAAACGGAGGACGTGCTTGCCGCCGGATTGATTAAGATAGTACATATGTATTGCAAAATAAATTATTGTGTACTGCTGCCTGCATACTATAATTCATCATACTTGTAAGTTGTAACTTGTACTACTACATATGTTGGCTTCAAACTTGAAAGTTTCCAACGTGGGTTAAAGGTTTGATGATGTTTAATTTTTAAAGCAGCATGATGCCGAAATTCGAATTCTTCTCATTTACGAACATCTCATGCGCAAATGCTAAAGACTTCTGATGAACACAGAACGAAGATCATGTGTTGCTTAATTAAGGTCATGTGCACAGTTGAAAAGGGGTATATAAAGACCAAAAGAACTCTTCAATTTCACCATGAATACTAAACTATAGTTGTTAATATTCCTTGACTATCACTACTTTCTAAAAATGGTGTCTGCTACTACTCTTCTAGCTCTAGCCCCAATTGTTTCCTCAGCCTTTGCTTTCAAGGCTGTTCAAGGCCATTACGGTAACTACGAAGTTGTCAAGGGCTTTTTCAAGCAAGATGATGATGCTACCAATGTCACTACTTTTGACCATCACGACAACTTGGGTTTGGTTGACAATATCACCTGGACCGAATTCAAGGAAGCTATTGATGAATTGAATGCAAATGCTCCATTAAACACTACTTACAAGGTTATCTACTATGCTAGACATGCTGAAGGTTACCACAATGCTGCTCAAGACTACTTCGGTGACGATGGTGAGTATCTTTCTTTAGGAAGCTAGTGTGTGTTTAAGTGTTTTGACGTAAAGTTCGGAATTAATATTTAGAGATTTTTTAATCTCCGATATTATCTTTATCACCGAAAAATATTCACATCTTTTCCACCTCTCTGTTAACATTGAACAATATAACTAACAAATATAGCATGGAACTGTTACTACAACTTTTTGAATGGTAACGGTACCACTGTTTGGGGTCCAGATGCTTATTTGACTCCAAAGGGTATCCAAGCCGCTAAGAACAACTCTAAGTTGATCAAGTCTTTGATTCCAGAAGGTTTCCCATTACCACAATCCTTTTACTCTTCTCCATTCACCAGATGCGGTGATACCTTGGAGTTGACATGGGGTGATATTGTTTTGAACACTGGTTACATTACTCCAATCTTTAAGGAATCTATTAGAGAAGTCATGGATGCTGAAACCTGTGACAAGAGAAGAGACAGAGCTTATTTAGCTGCAAGATACCCAGGTTTTGCTTTTGAAGCCAACTTTGTCGATGAAGATATTTTGTGGAAACCAGACTTGATGGAAACTGATGGTATGCTGTACTGGAGAGCTAGACAATTCTTGGATGATGTTTTCAACTCTGATGAAAACACTTTCATTTCTGTCACATCCCATTCTGTTATTGGTACTGGTTTCCTAAATGCCATTGGTCACAGACCATTTTGGTTGAACACTGGTGCTATTATCCCAGTTGTTGTCAAGAGAACTTCTAGATTGGATTTCAACCCAATTGATATTTTGAAGACTTCCAACGTTACTGTTGGTACTTCCAGCACAACTCCAACATGTGCTGCTACTTTGTCATTCTCTTCCATCAACGCTTCTATCGCAACTGCTGAATCTTCTGTTTACGAAGCTTCCGTTTACACTGTCACCACCATCTACACTGATGCTGCTGCTACTAATGCAACCACTACTTTGGCCCCATCATCTAAATAAAATTCACACCACTGAATATTTTTAATTATGTGTTATAACTATTATACCCATTGCCCAATTTTCAATTCTTCTTATCATTTTTACAGATCACCTGCAGAGTGACTATTTAGTTCGACATTATATTATATCAGCTACATATTTATATATCACAGCTTGCAGTGATTATAATATAATTATTATTTAATATACACGGTTATTTTTAATTTAGGCATTATACCAAGTAGATGTCATACAGTTGGGCCTAGATAGGCTTTAGCTATAGGGTTGTGACAGTGATAGCGGTGTCTACGACTGAGATCTACTTGCTATATTGCTACTTAACAGTAACTTATATATATTTCTTATACTCGCTTGAAAGTTGATTATATATACGTCTCTATAAACTGATATTGAAGTTAGTTAGACAACAGTCAAGGATTTGGTGACTGACGCCCAAGGGCCAAGTCTAAGTTAGACCATTTTCTACAGGGTCCTGACTTGAAAGTTGGTCACCACTGAAGTCTCATGATGAGTCCTGATCGTGACGAGTACACTACTGTACTGACCAGTGAGTCGTGACAAGTATTACAAGTTACAACTTACCCTTTACATGTACACGCAACTCTGGTGAACCGTGAGTCATGACCACTGACCACTGAAGTCTGAACTCTGACTGTACCCTCACTGCTCAGCCCTGTACCGGGTACCCTGTCACCTGTGGTATCATCGACGATGATGGTCCAGTACTCTCGACTCTCGAGTCATCATTCATGTGGCTGCTGGCATTTTGGTGCGGAATAATTGACGGAAAATCTTTCTATGCAGGTGGAAAATTTTCTCCGCAAAAAATTTAACCGTTCATTAACTTCAACAAGAGACTGAAAGTTAAATTCATTCAATGAGTTCGATTTGAAAGGTATACATAACTTCTGCGCATGCTAACAGCTAGACTTGAAAGGCCTGGTGATTTTGAATTGAATCTTTACAACATTTGTTTATAGATTATAAATTATATTCAAATGAAATATTGTTATAACAAGATATGGAATCCAGATACTATTGCAATTTACAATTCTGGAGACACCCAACAAACTCAAAGAATCCCGATTCACCACGGTTCACCACCCAGTCAATTCAATGACTCTCCCAAGTACCGGTCCCTAGAAATCTCCAGTAATTTATGGACTTAGGAGTATGCACACAGTGCATCATATACAGAAGATTCTTGTCAAGAATATACCACCTCTCTGTTGACCACATCTAGAGATGAGACGGAAGAGTCAGTCCACTGGAAAGAGGAGATCGTATGAAGGACGCTTCTACCGATACCTTGACTATATAAACGACTAGTTTCCTGGAATTAGATAGAGTAAACCTAGAATACAAGGGAATTAACGTCTTTAAATCTTACGTAATACTTAGTCCTGCACTTAGTGTTTCACAGGTTAAAAGCCTATTATTTGATTTAAGTAAGTTATTTTCCTTTACAGTTTCATTGAAACACAGTTCACTGCACTGCAGTCACAACTCACAAAATCACAAAGTGGTCAACAAGTTAAAATAACGTTGCCATTCAAAGATCCATTGGATCAATTCTATCACTATCACTAGATCCATCGGATCAATTCTATCACTATCACTCAAAGTTGAAAGATCTACAAGATCTACAACACATATCGAAAAAGAATTCTTATTTCTTTACAACACTAACACTAGTTTATTCTCACATAACTGCAAATCGACAGTATGTAGTAGAAACAAAACAATATTGAATACTAACACTTTATACACACATAACTGCAAAGAGGCGCCAGTATATGTATAAATAAAGTACAACACAATCAAACTTAATAGTTAATCTCTAGCTAGATAACTTATAATACCTTGGTATTAATACCTCACAAACAGTTAGAAGAAACATCAATCTTCCACTAAAACTGTAAACTACACACAGACACTGAAGAACATTGTTCCCATAGTGCTCCATATGCCTTGACAACTCTGATACACAGTACAGACGTACAATAAGGCCACAAGTTACAACAGTACTTGCCATGGGTGAAACAATCACTATTCATATTCATATGGACAAGCTAAAACTGTAATCCTCACAAGGACATTCACAACCTTCTCCAACCACACCAGCAGCGTGTGACAACGAAGACTAACTGAACTACTCAAGAGTAACAAGCCACTCAGACACTAATTCCCATCAAAGAGAGCAGTCCAGTGCACAAACAACAAACAAGACACTGCTAACAAGACTCTTCCTCAATAAAAGGAAATACACAAAGCATTCCACACTAACAAACTGAACCAAGAATACCAAACTTCAAACTCGAGTACAGAAGTATCATTGGATTCCTCAGTCTTCTTCCAAACAGAATAAAACCAGACTAGGTACTAACACTAAATCACAACAACAGCAAACGCATAAATCAAAATAGCAAACAACAACAACATCACCAGATACTGGTAGATGAATTCAATTCTGGAGGCAACGACCCTCTAACTATCTCAACAAGTGATCTTCAAAACTTCAAAAGAAAAGTGTTCCTCAAAACTTCCAAAGAGAAGTACAAACGCTTTAACAAAGAACATTCAAGAATCAACATCATCAATTTTCAAACTCAAAACCGATATCGTTCCTTCCCTCTACTTCAACTTCGCTACCACACATCAAACAGCAAATAAGAAGAACATAGT
>JAJLVX010000194.1:0-13492 GCA_030564525.1 Liangdongia berthetii | reverse complement strand
AGAGCCAATCGCCATTCTATGAATGTTGGTAAGTTCGACTGATGCAAACTTGACCTGCTTTCAACCCATACGACAAACCATAACCGCAAGAAGATCAACGATCACCAATCAGAAAGACTGAAATAATGATGGGATCTCAACTTGTGGTAAATATAAGCAGCTTGTTGGTGCATTTTGAGCTCCGTCCATGCTCCTTCATAACTAATGAAGTTTTAAATTTTTTAAAATTAAAAGTTTAAACTTTAACAAAGAACTAACAATTTTTGCACTAATTGAGCTTTTTTCTTTCAAAATTTTTTAAATAATATTTAATATTTTGAAGATTTTATAAATTATTTGAGCTATATCAACCTTTAATTACTTGCTATTAGTCCTTTTAACTAATTTATTTCAATATATCCTGATACTTTTATAGATTTTTGAAGTTTAATAAAAATTTGTATAATGAAAAACACAAAATATATATTCTATATATTATTAATTTTTACAATATTTAATATAGGTGCTCTATTGCAATTTATAAGTCTACGTCACTGGGAATTTGTTTATAATTTGCATTTGCCCAGGAACTCATTACTTCACTAATATTATTTTTGACTTTATTTCCTCACCTTGTACATGAAAAATATTATTCGATTATAGTTTTTCAGTATTATTTGATATACTATGATATTTTTACTTATAAATTTAATTTATATTCCAATTTATCAACTAGATTGATATTAGAATTTAGTATATTGTTTATTTCAAATAATAAAAGTGTTGGAATAGTTGTCTAATTTTCATATATGTACTACAAAAAATATGCAGAACATGCAGAGTTGATACTTGAAGTTGACACCAAATAAGAAGGAGCTCCTACAAAGAAACATCTTTGTATTACCCGTAAGCCTATATATAATATTTGCAAAAGAAATATCATGTTACCCATGGCTAATAAAACCTTGAATGATGTATCTTTACAAACTCAGTAGTAGTACTATATTCAAGATGCCTTACCCGCACAGTGTGTACAAACCAATTATATATTAATATTTTTATTATCAAAACTTCAAAGACGCGTCAGTTCTGAGTTCAAGAATAGAAGAACAAAATAATAACATAATAGAGAGTTAAATCGCAACAATGAGTGATAGCTACGCTTTAAAATTGGAATTACCATGGTAAATTGACCAGAGAATTATGACTTTTATGTTGTAATAAATTAACAGTATTTTTTTAGGGTTGAAAAGTACAGACCACATTTACTTAAAGACGTTGTTGGTAATACAGAAACCATTGAACGTTTAAAGTTGATTGCCAAAGATGGTAACATGCCCCATTTGATCATTTCAGGTTTACCTGGTATTGGTAAAACCACATCAATCCATTGTCTTGCCCATGAGTTATTGGGTGCCCAATATAATGATGCCGTGCTGGAGTTGAATGCATCAGATGACCGTGGTATTGATGTTGTTAGAAACAAAATCAAACAATTTGCACAAAAGAAGGTTCAATTACCAGCTGGGCGCCACAAAATTATCATATTGGATGAAGCTGATTCAATGACTCCAGGTGCACAACAGGCGTTGAGACGTACGATGGAAATTTATTCCAACACCACAAGATTTGCATTTGCTTGTAATCAATCCAACAAGATCATTGAGCCTTTACAATCGCGTTGTGCCATTCTAAGGTATGGTAAGTTGCAAGATGAAGAGGTTTTGAAAAGATTGCTTGAGATTATTAAGGCTGAAGATGTCAAGTTTTCCAATGATGGTCTTGAAGCATTGATTTTCACAGCAGAAGGTGATATGAGACAGGCGGTGAACAACCTACAAAGTACAGTTGCTGGGTTTGGGTTTGTTAATAGTGAAAATGTGTTCAAGATTGTGGATAGTCCTCACCCATTGGTTATTAAAAAGATGATTTTAAGTGTTGCATTGAACCATAATATTGATGAAAGTTTGAACTATTTAAAGGCATTGTGGGATAAAGGTTATTCTGCAATTGATATTGCATCCACCAGTTTCAAAGTCACCAAGAATCTAGACGATCTTAACGAGAGCAGAAGACTAGAGATTATGAAAGAGATTGGTATTACCCACATGAGAGTGCTTGAAGGTGTTGGTTCTTATTTACAATTGACGGCTCTAATAGCCAGAATAGCAGATTTGAAGTGAGACAGTACACAAATAGACCCACTCAAATATTTCAAAGCATACATAAATAGAGATGATGAATTAATTAAATATCAATTGTAGATTTACCTATCGATGCGTCAATATGCATCTTATATGTAGAAATTAGAAGCAGAAAATAGAAGTAAAAAACAGGAAAGAAAGACTGAAAACGTGTCATATGTATGACGAATAAATCCAATGTCCATAAGAAATGAATTGTTCCAACTCCTAGTTCTTTATACCTTCCCAACTCTCAACAGTTGATCATAATTGCTATCTAATTATAGTCCTCACACTAAAAACTCCACCCATAAAAACACTTCCGGTACGCGACACACAATTTCCCAAAAAAGCTGAAAATTTTTTTCATCAAAAAAAGAGGCAAAAAAGACGCCTCTTGAGCAGAAAGAAAGTCATCACAACAACAACAACAAACAAGGTAAAACAGACTGAAAGAAAACACACAATTGTCCCCAATTTTGTTTGCCCACTGTCCACACCGTTCAAAGTCACCTCCGCTCACCCTCCTCCTCGTTGTCCCCTTTGATTTTCACTTTTCCATCAACACTTTTTTCCAACTAAAAAAGATTGGTCGTCCTCCCCTTTAAAACCACACAAAGAGTTTAAAGAAACAAAGAAATAACAACACATTGAAAAAAACAGTACTCTCCACAAACCAAATACTCATTACCACTACTCACAATGTCAGAACAAGAAACCTCAGAATCCCTTTTCGACACAAAGTTCACCGCTGATCACTCTGCCGCTGTGGAGTCTGCTGCTACTAGTGCCACCAGCTCTGCTAATGATGCTGTCCTACCAACCCAAGAGGTCACCACCGCTATAATAGGTTTCCGTATTCTAGTCTCCGTTAAGGAAGCTGGTATCATTATTGGTAAGAGCGGTTCAGTCATTGCTGAGATTAGAGATAGAACAGGCGTCAAGGCTGGTGTTTCTCAAGTCATCCAAGGCTGCCCAGACAGAATCCTGACTGTTACCGGCCCAATTGATGCGACTGCACAAGCTCTGGGCTTGATTGCTAAGGCACTACTAGAGTCACCATTGGATGATTCTTTGTTCCAATACTTCCCATTAAAGAGATTACTTCCAAAGGGCGAAGATGGTACAACCAGTTTGAGACTATTGATTCCAAATGCCCAAATGGGTACAATTATTGGTCGTCAGGGTTCCAGAATCAAGGCACTACAAGAATCCTACAGCGTTAAGATTGTTGCCTCTAAGGATTACTTGAACAACTCTACAGAAAGATTGGTTGAATTGCAAGGTTCCCCAGAAGATATTGAATCTGCAACAAAGATTTTGGCTCGTTGCTTGATCGAAGACTGGCACAGTGCTACCGGTTCAACTTTCTACGTTCCATCTCCAAGAAACAACAGACGTTCAAATCACTTTAGCCATCACCAACAACAAACATCCTCTTCCTCTCCATCTGCTTCATCTAACAACACAGAAAATGCTTCCAATGGTAACAGTGCTGCCCCAGAAGTTGTCAAGACTGAAAAGTTTCCAGGCGACATGGTTGGTTGTTTGATTGGTAAGTCTGGTTCCAGAATCCAAGAGATTAGAAAAGTGTCTGGTGCTCAAATCACCATTGCCGTTAAAGACAACGACAATAATGAACGTGAATTCACATTGGCTGGTACCTCAAAAGCTGTTGAAAAGGCTCTACACCTACTTTACCATAATTTGGAAAGAGAACAGAAACGTCGTGAGAACTTGGCTCTTGCTGCTCAAGAGGAATAAGTTTAGATCGTTCTCCAACATTTTTAAACCAATATCGTTTACCTTTACCTTGCCTTTATCTTTAGCTTTTTTTTTTTCACACCTATACTTTTTGACCCTTCTCGTGTTTTAGCAGCGAAACAGATTTTAACAGAACAGCAGATTTTAAATTTATATTGCTGTGTGCATTTTACATGCTTTTATTACTTTGCTTGAAGACTGATCTTTTTGTTTGCTAAGATTCTAAAGTTTTTGCTTCATTCAAAAGAAACCTAGGTTTTTTTTTGTTTTATCTACAGATTTTTGCTTTGTGATCTCTTTAGCCATATGATTTGATTGATATGGTTAAAATTTTCTAGCTTTTACTCTTTTTTTTAAACCATGAACACTTGTGATGTATAATTTTTGTGCTGTTTTATTATAAGTCTTTTTTTTTCATTACTACTTTATACTGTTGTGTTGTTTTGAGTCTCTTTCCATGACATTTCCTTTTGATTATGTATTAACATGATTTAATATACTAAATTATATATGTACGGCGTGCCACATCTACCTAGATACCAGTGAGCCCAAATAGTTATTTAGTATATAGGATTAAGTACGTGGTGATATAATTAATTAATAATAATGTCTGTCTCTTTGTCTTTGTTTAATACTACATCGCATGATTTGTTTACACTTTACCCGATTTGGAAATGTAATTAAAGAATATAAAAATTTGTGAAAAGAAAAGAATTTAAGGAACATGATGCTTTGTAGAAGTATCAAGAAACAAGATACACCCATCTGATATTTGATATTTGATAACAATATAATAAACTACGTGAGGTGTGTACAACAGATTCGTCATTATCACATCAAATAGCATACTAACGATAACTCATATAGACAATGTCTGGCATGCCTGGTGCATTCCCAGCAACTCCAACAGCTCAAAAGCAGTTTAACCAACAAACCCCCAGCTCGGCTACTTTTAATTTCACACCATTAACAAGAATTAACAAAGGACATGACCCCTTATACCCAAATCTATCTCATTTAAACAATGACACCACAAATAACTCTAACAGTTTTGGAATCACAAATAACAAAGAACTGGAAAGAGAGATTGAACACCTTGGGTTCAGCAAGAAACTGAGTTCAAATGTTTTGAATGAGTTGAATGTCAGAGCTGCTAGTAAGCTTAACACAGTTAAGAGATCCAATGTTTTAAGCCCAAGAAACACAAGATACAATGCTTCACACAAATCTAGATTCCAAAAACTAGAGTCTATACAACATCACTATGCGGCTTCAAGGGATGGTGCTTCTGAAAGACATGAGTTGGAAACTGATAAGGAGAATATACCATCATATGCTCCACATTCAAAGCGCGTTGGTTTGACCGAGATATCTAGTGTTCCAAAGAGAAGAAGAACCCAGGTTGGTGTCCAAGAAGTTGGTATATCTAGACATGCAAACTCAACAACTAGTACCACAAGCACAACTGCAACAAGCTGTTTCACAATCAACAACAGAGCTCACCAAGAACCTTCAAAGAGAACAATTTCACCATCAAAAGGTGAAGGGAACTTACACAGACTTTTAAGTACTTTTCCAAGATCTGCTTCAAGAGCTGATGTCAAACATGCAACTTTTGCTCCATCTTCAACTACATATAACCCAAACACAGTTTCCAAAATCCCACGATCCCCTTCTAAACCATCATTGAATGCTCCACCAGAACTCAAACCAATAACAAAGTCTCCTTCAAGAGTGCTGAATAAATCACCATCTATGATGGATATGAAGACTAAGCCAAGTTCAATACCTAGATCAACTACAATTGCTGACTTGAATACAAAACCTCAAACATCACGACTAACAAGATCAACCACAACAGAAAACTTTGGTTTGAAGATAAGACAGCAACAGCAACAACAGACACAGAGAACTCTAACAAGATCCACTACTTCTGCAAACTTGTCCAAGCAAACTGCTGCAAACACATCAAATATGGCACAATACACAACAGGAAATGTGCCTGCAAAGACAGTTACAAGATCAAAATCAACAATTTTTGAGAGACAATCAAGACCAGCTTGGAGATGATGATATTGATATGAATTCACCAGGCGTTTTAATTAATTGGGATCAATATTTTATATAAGTTTTTTTTATAAGTTCTAGCCAACGAACAACAATACTAATATCAATAATGAATAATTTGAAATGTATATTATTTTAATGAGTAATTAATTAGACACTCTGATACTTCAATTCATCCTTGTACAGCAATTGAGAAGCTGTCCATTTTTCACCAGGTTGCAAAGTGACGAAATCATGAACATGACCAGGTTCAATACAGACCATGTTTTGGTACCCCGTCTTTGGTTCAAAATCACTCATACCAGCAGACTTCTTGATCCATGGGTTCCAAACAACAATATCTGGCAAGTTGGTTCTCTTTAGGGTGTGGACTGGATGACCCAGGGCAACAACTTGGATAATCTTATCTTCTGGCAACTTTTGGTAAATACGGTCAACTTCTTCACCGAAATGAACAACTGGTAGTTTTTCTTCATAAGTTTGTTTCAACAATTGGTCGTAGCACAAGGAACCTGGTAGGTTTGAAACCAAAGTATCAGTGATATCATTGATTTTCAAATAGGTATGGAACAACCAATTGAATTCCCAAGCAGTTTGACCTGGATTCTCAACTTCAATGGTGGTCTTCAATGACTCTTCAGTCAATTCCACAGTCAACAACAAAGTGAAATCCTTGTTTGGCCACTTGCTCAACAACTCTTCGTCAACTTGTTCTGGACTTAGTGCGAATTGTGCAGTTGGTGGGTTTTCCTTAACTTGGCCCAAGAATTCCCAGGTGGAATTACGAGCAAACCCATGTTGTGGCAAGGCAGCAGTTGGGCCTTGATCCTTCTTACCAAAGACTGGGAACACCAATGGAATACCACCACGGACAGCCTTGGAACCATCTAGTTTAGCAGCGCTGGATAACCATAGCTGTTCTTCACCAGCAAGTGTCCAAGAATACACTGTAGCACCAAACTTTAGGATCTTGACTTGGGTCTTTGGGTTGGATGGGTGAGTTAGCAAAACGTAGCTGTCGTTATCTTCAATAGCCATTGTGAATCAATTAGTTATGTAACAAAGTTCAATGATTGGAAGTTTCAATTGATCAAGTTTGGTTGCTGTTCAGTTTCATTTTAATCTATCCTTTTTATACCACACGTACCAGATCCTTTCTTTAGCAAAATTTACATAAGAACTTAGTAATCAATATAGAATATAGACAGACTTGTATTAAACTACTATTAATTCGTTATATAATATGTACACAATCAGGTTCATTCTTTATATGCTTCTTTTGTTCTCTATCAAGCTGAAAACCCTGTTAAAATTTTCTTATGGAAATGGTCAAGCACTTCAGTTAGACTATTTTCATCGCAAACAAGACCATCACCCAGATGAATAGCTTTGATCTTACCTTGTGTAAAAACCGGTGAGTTAATACTAAAATCACTCTTGTATGCACAATCACGATCAAACCAAAGCAGATAGACAAATTGGTCCTCCTTGTACTTCATTTCGATATTCAAACTCAACAACTGACGTTCCTGCGCGGAATTGCCGTAATACATGATTGTGAAGTAATTCAAGTTTTTGGAAATAACTTGAAATCTAATCTTGGATAAATCTGAAACCTGCCCATTATTATCAAGACTAGCAACAACAAACTCATTCAATTTGGTCACCAGTTTGTTGCTATCTTGTAGATATTTGAATAACTTACCAATGCCTCTAGTGTTCAAAAATCTCTTGATTGATAATAAACACAAGTTGTGTGGGTTTGTTGGAGGTAATTCAATATCCAGAGTGTTTCTCAAGGTACAAATCTCATCACCATATTTAAACACGATCTCATCAAGTTTCACACTCAACAAGTTCAAGTTTTCCAATTTCAAAAAGTTGATCAACCCAATAATCTTTACAAGCTTATTCAACTTTGCAATAATATTACCCAAGATTGAAACACGACTAAATTCAACATTCTCAAAAATCTCAAACACACCGTCCTTAGAAATAACAAAATCTTCAAGTTTGAAATTCTTTTTCAATTTACCTTTTAGTTTAACAAGCATCTTATTGCTATTAGATTCCATTTGGAAACTTAGATACAACACATTTGAACAATCTGGGATTTCAATAAATGTATCAGTCAAAACAATCAATGTATCATCTTTAATTAATTTGTATTTGGCGTTACCCAATTCCTTTGTTAGTAGTTGTGTCATGATAGTCTTTGAGACTTGGTCAATAACGTGTCTTGAGTTCTTGTACTCAAATGATTCTATATTTAACGTCGTGATGTGATTAATTATCCATTGACCAGAAACAGATTTGATGTTGGCAATGTATGAATTTGTATTATCTTCAATTGAAAGGATAAAAAACCAATTTGTAGGCCATTCTTTTCTTGTGAATATCTTGATTGGTTTAATAGGATTTGTGTCAATATTAGCTTGAATTTTATTATCTTGTGGGAATTTCTTGAATTCTTGTGGGGATAATTTGATTGTATTATTTTGTATCCAACCTGTAACAGATAACACTGTAGAAATTTCATCAAATTTTAAATCAATTCTCAATAATTTCAAAAATTTGTGAATGTTTTTATAGTCTGTACCATTCAACTTCTTTAAGAAACTGTTTAATAATAATGTGGAATTCTTGAAGTAAAAATGACCAGTAAGTTGGTTAATTTGTAAAACAGCCTTACCAACGTGCAAATCGCCAATATCTTCCAACACAGTATTTGAATGTTGTAAATAAATTTCATCCAAAAAATCTTCAATATTTTCAACATCATTGAAGGATTGAACAAATTCACCTTGTTTAAACCACTTGTAAATAATTTGACTGTTCTTGTTTATACCAATTTCAATATAAGAGTTTTTGAAAACATATGATCCAACCCAGTAATAAAGTGAGATGTAAAACTTGTCTGGCTGATAAATATGCTTGATGTATTTTAATTTACTCAATTTCTTATGAATGGAGTATAATTTCAATGTGTTTGTGTAGTTTCCCAACATTCTGTTTAATTCAACAAACCCACCAGTTCTTAAGGCTTCATCCGCTACCATCATTAGTTTTGGGCTTGGTTCATAATTCCCCAATTTAAACTTGAAATCAATCATGAAAAATGGAGAATTTTCATCAACAACAGTTATTTGGAATTGATAATCAGCTGTAGAGATTGTGATTCTACCATCCTGAATCTTATAATCTTTAAAGTTGGATGGCATGTCTTCAATCAGTGCAAATTTCATGTATAGAATAATGTTCAAGTCCTGTAATGTTTGTAAAACCTTTTTAGATGATATTTTAGATTCCTTCAAATTATGCGTGGGCAGGATTGGACTTCCATTATTAAAAACTTCCAATGCGGTTATTAAATCAGGATTTGGCAATTTGGCACTCAATAAACTTTGGTTTAAGGATTTCGTTGCCCATATTAAATTTGTAAAATGATTTGTTTCTTCTCTTAACCAAGCTAATATATCGATAAGTTTATTGAAATCATGAGCAGAAATTTTCGACCATTTCGTCAATACGTATAATCTAACGTATTCTTGACGCAGATACACGATCAATTCTAATAGTTTTTTCTTTTTGTTTTCATCTGATGGCTGGATCTGTATAATGTGTGACAATTCAGCAAACGAGAACTCAGCAAACTTTCGAAGTATTGTTGATAATGGAATGATATTTGTTGTTATATGTGGTATTTGTGGAAGATCATTGTTGATATTATTATTGATATTGGTTTTGTTATTTATTATTTGGTTTGATTCCATGGTGAATGGTTAGTTATATTATTGGGTTGATAAAAAACAGAATTGTAAAGAATGAATGAAAAACAGCGGCAAAATCCAGTAATTGGATGTGGATATGGTGTATTAGATGTGTTGTATTCAACCGGGCAATGATATGATGATGTTTTTATTGCAATGCTGGTTGTTTTATCAGCCGCTGAGAAAAGTATTGTGTATGGTACCTGTATAATTTGCCAGCCAGATTTTTCATCAACAAAACTGCGCTAAATTTCGTGATCAAAGGAACGGTTTGGGCAACAAAAAGTTAGTCATGTGATCAGTCATGTGATCAAATTCTCAAGGTCGAATTTTTTTGAACTGATACAGAATTACTGAAAAGGGAAAGTCCAGCTCCAAAGATACCAAACCATATTGTAGTATTGCAACTGTTGTTTCATAGAGTGAAGTAGCATATCCCATCAATACGCTCTACAACAGGAAGGTGCTCATTTTCGAGACAAAGTACATTTTTTTTGGAACTCTAGGTTCATTTTAATTGTTAAACTGAGACGTGCGTATACGTATTACGCAGTAAAGAATCAAGATACACAAATACTGTTGTTGTTCACCTTTTTTTGTCCCTTGTCCATTTTGAACTTTGAAGCTACCTATACTACAAGAGGTGGACTGCACTAGAGTGCCAAAGGAAAACAATACAGTTCCATCATACCAATTGGGATTCAAGGGGCACTGACTGTGTCTTCAAACTCCAAACTCCAAACCCTCATTTTACACAAAACATTTTTTTGATCAACAACAAAAGTATAAACAAACATCAATACGGCGGACACAACACTAAAATACGCTCCTAATTTAATTTGGGCTTAACAATCATTATCCACTCTTCAGCATCAACATATTTTGGCTCCAGAAACAAACAATTGACAAGAGACTACTGGTTTCACAACTTGTTAATTGAGAGTTTAACACCGATTTATATTTTT
Organism: Liangdongia berthetii; assembly: GCA_030564525.1. NCBI lineage: Eukaryota > Fungi > Ascomycota > Saccharomycetes > Phaffomycetales > Wickerhamomycetaceae > Liangdongia > Liangdongia berthetii. The sequence goes on along the minus strand of JAJLVX010000194.1, from coordinate 2,764 downwards.
TTTTTGGTCTGCTAAATTGAATAGCTAAGCTAGTCGCTGCTTCGCTGATAAGCCTTGGGAAAAAGCGGTTGAACAAGTTTGAGGATTAAAGTTTGGACCTGAGTACAGGCTTAACATAACACTCATAGCCTCTACAAACAAACACATAAAGCATCAAACTGGCCGGGTTTTTTTGTTTGGGTTGTTCGCATCAATTTTTTTTGTTTACTTTTTTTGCATCACCATCTCAATTTCACCAATACCAATAATAGCAATGTCCTTTGAAATTCCAAATGACCAGCATCATAAGTCTGGTAAGATGCACAAGTTCAAAGAAATTTTCCATACTCACCCAACAACAAATATAAACACGAATAGTCAAGAAGAGAGTCCGTCAATTTCCACTGATTTTGAGAGCGATAATAATAACAACAACAATAACAATATGAATTTCGTAAGTGTGAAGACCAAAGGCCAACAATCATCCACAGATATAGAAATGTCACCTAAATCACCAGAATTTGATTCAATTACTGAATTGCCCTCTCCAGTTGTTGTTGGTCAGACCTTGGAAAGAAACTCCATTGAGAGTATTCGTCGTGGTTCGAAAAAAAGTTATGGGTCTCTGTCTCTACGACCTTCTACAAGTTCAAATAACAACGATAATGGTGTCATGGCTGCTAATAGAATAAGTTCTGAATATGTTCCACAAAGGAAGACCTATGAAACTGCTGAAAAGTTAAGGCAACATTTTGCAAAGCCTCTCGCCAACAACAGAATTGTATCAACCCCATTAAAAGTTGAAAACAATGGACTGACAAGAGAACAAAGTAGAGAAGACATTGCTAAGAAGCAACAACAACAACAGCTTTTAAAACCTATTACACAAGGTGTCCCCATCAGACCAACTGGTGTTACTGATTCCAACAAAGTTATTTTTACAGGGTTTGACAATTCAAACATTCAAAGAAAATGGGAATATGTTAAAGATTTGGGTAAAGGTACTTTTAGTGTTGTTGAATTGGCCAGAAATTTGGATCCAAATTGCCCTAAAGAATTGACTTTTGTTGCTGTTAAAATTGTTGGTCTACCAACTCATCGTGAAACTAGAGCAAGAGTGGAAAGTTCTTTAGCAAGAGAAATTGAATTATTAAAAGTTATAAAACATCCCTCCATTATCAGATTATTGGCATTGAATGAAAGTCCTTCCAAGTATTATATGTTCACTCCATTTTGTGAAGGTGGTGACCTGTTTGAATTGGCCTCCAAATTTAGACCCCAACTGGCTCCAAGATTGATTAGAAGAATGTTTGCTGAACTTGCTACAGCTGTTTGTTATTTACATAAAAACAACATTGTTCATAGAGACATCAAACTGGAGAACGTTTTAGTAAACTATTCAATTGAAGACTTGGTCAAACTTGAAGAGTTTAAATCCACTCCATTAATCACCTTGACTGATTTTGGGTTATCGAGAAGAATAGACCCAGAAGATCCATTGTTAAAAACAAGATGTGGTTCTGAAGATTATGTTCCGCCTGAACTATTGATTGGTTTGCCATATGACGGTAGACAAACAGACAGTTGGGCATTGGGGGTCTTGTTATATGCAATGATGGAGGGTCGTTTGCCATTTGATCCACCTCCAAACAAGTCAATTAGAGCTCGTACCTCAAGAGTTGCACATAGAATTGCAAGAATAGAATGGTCATGGATCAACTTTGATAACGACTCAAAAGGTGTCAATTGGAGAGATGAAGACTGGGGAGAAGCTAGATATATTGTTGAAAATCTATTGGTTAGAAGAGAAAAGAGATTCACATCAGCACAAGTTGCACAATTGGATTGGGTCTCTGGTGTACTTACTGACGAATTTAAAGCATTTTACGACGAAGAAAACGTCTAGAAGAACATTATTCTTTTTAACGAAGATATGACACAACTACACACAGTATACATAGACTATAGTGCACACACACAGAACAATGAAACAATTTACAAATAGATAGAAGCTTAGACCTTCGCACTAATACTTAATTATAATTTATGCAGCAATATTATAGCACACGTTACTGTAGCTTACAGAAAAAATTCCCGAGGAAAATTACACAGCACATCTACATATGTGGTTAATGTGCAGTTTATAATATCAACAAAAAGATCAACACAATAGATCGAACACAACGCAATGTTGAGTTCCTACAACTACCAACTAGCTATATGATCCATCAACAGACTTATCCACGATTATATCCCAATACATAGCTGGGGATACTTGGGCTCTACGCATCGGTTTGTTTGTGTCATGAAACAAATATAAAACACAAAAACTGGAAAAAACACTAAATCATGGATTCCTTCCATCACACAATAACCGAACCCAAGTTATACGGTGAAAAAATATCCAGATCACTGGGATCGCTTTCATTTCAACATCTGAGTTGCGCCCTGTCCTATTGCTTTCCAGACATTGAAATATGTGGTTTTTGATTGAATTGTTTGTGGGAGGATTACTTGACTTATGGTCAGCGGTTATTCCAAAACTCAAAGAAGAATACGCCACTCGTGAGTATAGTTGATGGCCATTTTATTCATTGATTATAACTGACTGAACAATTCAAAGAGCCTAAGGTTATTGATGCTCCAATTGAAGCGCAAGAAGAGTTTTTAGATGAAGATGATTACCATGAAGAGGTCAATGTTGAACCTCATATTCACAATTCCAAACAAGATAATGATGAACCTTTTGCTTCAATTGATGAGAATGATGATTTGTTATGGGATT
>JAJLVX010000193.1:0-13686 GCA_030564525.1 Liangdongia berthetii | reverse complement strand
GAAGTCACAAGTCTTCTAATAGTGCTGTGAATTTTAATTTTTTGAAGAAGAGTAATGGTAGTAATGGGTTCTTGGGTGCACATCATCATAATGGGCATAAACAAAGCAAATCAACATCTCATTTGGATACTCCTGGGGTTTAAAACTAAAACATATTTGCATTTACTGTACATTAATGATATTAGAAATGGGTTTATTATAAGAAAATTATAATTATTTGTATATTAGGATCAAAAAAAAATTATCTAAAATATAATTAAGGTAATATGATATTATTAAAACGAACTAAAAAAAATATATATTGTAATGTTATTATAACACAAACGTACAGCTCATGCACCATTGATCTATTCAATCAAAGTAGCCTTTGGTTCATGCTCAATCATTTCATGAGAAGCTTTGACGGCACCTTCAACATCCACATGACGTTGTTTTCTCTTCTTAGCCAGAATCTTGGAAGCTTTAATGTTGAACCCACCAGTCAAAATTTGTTGAGTTTCTTCCAATTCCAAACCAGATAATTCAGGGTATAGGAAGAAGACAAAGATCCAAGAAACAAGACATAACCCTGCAAACAACCCAAAAGTACCTGCTGGGGTAATATTTTGCAACATTGTCAAGAAAGTTGCGGAAATCACCAAAGAACCAGCCCAGTTTGTTGCTGTGGAGTAAGAAGTACCAATACCTCTAACGGATTGTGGGAATAGTTCAGATTGTTGCCATGGAACGTTACCAATACCAATGGCGTATGTGGCAACATACAAGATCATACCTGCAATGATCAACCCACCCCAGCCAGTAATATTATCATCTGGGACGACAGCATTGCTACCATCAAACGTAACACCTGCGTATTTGAAACCGACTAAAGCCAAGACTAATGCAACAATCATACCTGGCAATGCTAATAGTAAGATCAATCTTCTACCAACAAAATCAATAATGAAGAATGCAATGACAGTGAAGACGAAATTTGTACCAGCAATAATCAAAGAAACAGCTGTAGAATTCTTGAAACCAACAGTTTCGAAAATAGTAGAACTGAAATACATCAAAGAGTTGAAACCAGTAAATTGTTGGATACCTTGTAACCCACAAGCAATAATCAAGGCTCTGAAATTTGAAGGGATTCTATGAACTTCGACAATAGAGTTGTAATATTTGTGTAAAATGTTCTTACCTGGAATAGCATTGTTCAATCTAGCCAATTCATCAACCTTATCATGGATCAAATCTTCAGTTGCGCCCAAATGAGTACGGCTTAAAACTTGACAAGCCTTATCCAATTTATTACACATGATGTAAAATCTTGGAGTATCTGGTAAAAAGACGAAAAATGCAAATTGTAAAACTGCAGGGATCATACTCAACCCAACCAAGATTCTCCAACCATTGTTGACATGAGTTAACCCAGCACCACATCCATAAGCCACCAATTGACCCCCGGTAATACACAAGACGTTAATGACTGTCAAACGACCTCTGAATCTTGATGGAGAGATTTCAGAGATGAATAAAGGAGAGACTAGTGACCCAATACCAATACCGAACCCCATGACGAATCTCCCAGCAGTCATTTGCCAAAAAGTGTGAGCAGAGCATTGCAAAGCGGCCCCAATAATAAATAACAAGTTTGAGCTCATGATTGTTGGTTTACGACCGAAATAATCGGCGCACATACCAGCCATCAGAGCAGTGATCAAAGCACCCAAGGAAGTTGAAGCAGTGATGATTTCCTTCTCACCATAGGTTAGGATCTTGTTGCTTAAATCTGTGCCCATGGACACCAATGCTGAGGAGATGTAACCAGTATCATAGCCAAACATGAACCCGGAAATGGAAGAGACAAAAGTCAAGGCGATGATCAACGGGGATGGTTTTGTGTTGTGGAAGGTCATCATGATGGATGTGTCATCTTCGTCGTTAGCAGCTTTGATGGCAATGTCTCTAGTTCTCCCTTCATTTTCCAGCAATGCCGCTTCTTTCTGGAACTCGTAATAGTCGTTGGATGTCTCTGTGGATGCTAGGGAATCTTCATGGACTTGGAACCCACCAGACACGGTTTTCACCTTGTTGATGGCATCTAGATTTTCATCCATGTTGGGGTTTGTTGATGTGTTTGTTGATGTTGTTGTTGATGATGTTTGCTGCGGTTTATGAACTTGGCGTGTGATAGTATAGTATAATGTAGTATATAGTACAGTATGGGTATGTCTATCTGATGGGGGTAGTGAATGTATTTATATTGATACCACTTCACACTTCAGACCCTTTGTTTGTTTTGTCTAGACCAGCTGGAACTTTAGCAGTGTCTTCTCTGTTTAACTGAGTGTTTTTTTTTTTTTGATAAGATTTTTTGTCCAGCATGGAAAAATTACGTGAAGAGACGAACGCCAAAAAAGGCTGAAGAGAAATGAGGAAAGTGAGGATTATTGAGCGTGTTTGAGTGGCTGTATTGGTGTTGTGTTTTGTAGTTAAAGTCTTTACTGTTATGTTGTACATGTCTACCTGATTACTGATTACTGATTCCCTGTTCAGTGTTCAGTGTTCGTCTCATGGAATTTTCTGTTGTGTTCTGTAGGTCTCACTGGAGATGTTGAGGTCTAGGCAGATCACAGGGAGATAGCCAGGCAGACAGGTGGGCAGAGTTGTAGTGGGTAAAAAGGGGTTGTTGAAACTATTACATCTCGGTATAGGGTTCATTAGGGTTCATTGTTAGGTATATTAGTTAGTTGTAGTATTAAGAACCATAGAGTACAGAGTACTGTGTTCTTATGTCCATTGTCCTATATCATTGGATAAGTCCCACCTCAGTCTGGTTTCCCCTGGTCATTTCCTTCTATAGATTTCTTTATTATTTCATGGCTGCTTCTTGTTGTCATTGTGCAGATGCCATCATTAGTGCTAAACTCTAACCATTGTATGAAGAATAGAGAATAAAGAGGTGGTGGTAATGAGACGGTGAAACATAATACATCATACATTTAGTAAGTATACTGTATAGTAGTACCTGTCTAATATCTACAACTAAGTAGTAAATTGTAATTAATTAATTGTACTACACAAGGCTGTAGAAGACAGGCTGATATCAAACATTTCTTGGGGACAGGCTGAGACAACTATTGTTACAACTGATCCTTTGATCCATGATCTACTACTATAAATGAGATCAGAATTATTATGAAGAATCAAGAAATTAAGAATCAAGATACCTATAGTAAACTGCAGTGTAATATGATAAGTATGTACTATGTGCAGTTGTTATTTGTCATATAAGTCTTGTTAATCACCTTTCACTTGTTCAGTTTTAGCTCTAGTACCCTTTTCCAGGTGCTTCAAAGTTAGTTCCAGCAATAAAACTTTAAGCAAGCATCTCCTTCTGAACCCTGGTCAGTGGTTGGTCCCTGGGGTCTAAATACGGTGTAGTGCATACCTTTTTCATGGTCCATAAATTTTAACCTCTTCTTCTTCTTTGCTACTATGATCCCTTCTAGAAAGTTTCCAAATTCCTGCCTAGCCGGATTATGTTACTACTGGTTCTTCTTCTCAACCTAGATCTGATACTGAATATGATAAATACCTTCATTGAATGATTCATGAATATAAAATAAATAAGTATAAGTTAATCGCTTATTTCAACACCGCCTTTATTATTTGATGTGTTTTCCATCACAATCTTATCGATTTCTAATCCCTCAATACTGACCTCGTCATCAATATCATTGATGGTATTCCTTGGTCCATAATAAGAATGATGGGCAAAAAAATAGTAATAACACATTGATAAAATCCAGGTTGCTAATGTAATAACAACCGTATAGTTCATGGTGTCTTTTGTAACAGCCTTTGCTGATGGAAACATTGCCATAATTATGGTGAAATTAGTAAACAAAACTGCAGTCCAGTTAACTATTGGGCTCCAGAAATCGCCCAAGTAGAAATTACCAGGTTTGAATCTATATTCCTCTGGACCAAACGATCTGTATAAACGTAGCATTATTGGTGTTTGCCATGCAAAGTAGTTACCACAGACAAAGAGTGTGAATAAAGCATTAGCAGCAGTGGAGCCAATTAAACACAGTAATCCCATGATCAAAGCTAATACACCTGCAAACCAAACTGCACGCAATGGCACTGATAGCTTTTTGTTCACAACTTTCACATATTTGGAAAATAATAACCCATTGTCTCTAGAAAATGCCCAAATTTGTCTGGATGTAGCAGTGACTCCAGAAGCAGCCATCAGCCATTGACAAAAGGCGATTAGGGACATAATTGCAATAGCCCACTTTTTCCCCATTGCATCGAAAATGATTTGAGCCATTGGTTGACCAGATGCTGTGTTGATGACACTGTTCAAGTCTGGATTAATACACAATGCACAAACAATGATGACAACCCAACCAAGCAAAGAGCATGTAGTAATAGCAGCCATGATGCCAATTGGAACAGACTTGGAGCTATCAGTGGCTTCTTCAGACATATGAACACAAGAATCAAAAGCACCAACGGCCCAAATTGCAGGCATGAACCCGTCCATCACCCAAGTCCATCCAACTGTCCAATCAGTATTGTTATCAATATGTGTAAACACATAAGAATCACTGTTGAAATCATGTCTTTTGGCAACTAGCATGGCAATAATAAATAAAAATACAAGAGCTGTATTTGCATAGCTTGAGAAACTTTGTAATTTTGCAACCTGTGCAGAAGCAACAGATGCCATAATAATATGTGAAATAACTAAAGCAGCGTATAAGCCATACACTGAACCATTTGTGATATCAAAGTCAGCATCTTTGGCAATATACGCAATTGAATAAATTTGTTTGGCTAACCCATAATCAACAGAACAAAAACAACTAGTCAACGCAACTGTATTAGTGTTACCAACCAAAAATGACAACGGAATCTTCAGATTTTCTGGTGAATAATGGTAAGTCCAATAATACAACCCACCAGAAGTTGGAATTGAGGAAGCCAGCTCACTCATAGAAACACCAATTAAGAAAATAAAACAACAAGCAATAAGCCAGCCCCAGACTGCTGATGCTGGACCACCAACAAATGACTGGCCTATAACACTTGCAATACTAGGTAAAAGTCCCATAATAGAATACGCAACACCAAACACCTGGAATGGGGTAAAATACCGTCTCAACTCTGGTTTGTATCCAATTTCTGCTAATAGTTCATCATCATTTTGGGCATTTTTAGCATCAATAACAACGTGAGACCGAACATCTCTAATTTGTGACCTTGCTGAAGTAATGTCATTACCAAAAGCTGCATCTCTGATTGATTTCACTCCAGAAGACATAACGGCATATAAATCATTTGATGTATTTGTGTGTGTGGTACTCACACCATTGTGATTACTATTAACATGATGCAACGTCATCTTGTCTTGGAAATATCAGAAGAACAAAACAGTTTCCAGTTGTCAGTAAACAATAATCTAGTATCACTAGTATGTTCACGCTTAAAGTTTTCTTTATAATGTCTGTCTGTAGAACTCTTTATAAGCAAAGCTCAACCACCATTAAACAACGCAGATAAGATAAGCAACACTAACCTTCACACATCTTCAATATCTCATCAATGATCAATGATCACTGTAGCTGTTAAAACTTAACAGATAAAATCATAACTCATTGCTTTCATCTGTTGTTGATAGTTCCATATTCCATCAGCTTTGATTAGAACCATTTTCATTTCCGGATTGGGAAATCAATATGGTGGAAGACTCAAATGTGTCTTCAACAATGAGATAGTCTCGACTCTCTAGAATGTGTAATGTCAGACAGACTGATTGTTTTAACTTTTAGTTTTATTTGTAAACGCCAGCATTAATTGGTTATTTCTGATGAAAATATTGATCAACTAATGGTACTACTAGAGCATATATATTTTGTCACCTCGGTCAAAGTTCAAACATACCTGTCGATAAGAAGCTTTATTGTTTGTGGTTGATGAAGAGAGTTGGAATAAGTACATGCAACACTTAGCCCTGGCTCCTAAATTCAAATACATATGTACTCACGAATCACAATGGTAGTATCAGCTTCAAACCATCTTCTGCTCTATTATGTTGATCTGCATATCTCTGATGTGGCTCTTCCAATTAATAATCGCTGGAAATTAAATTGCGTTTCAACAGAACATATGTAACTGTTAATTACATACTTGAATATTCGCCGTTCAAAATTCATATTACGATTTACAATTCACTGCCCTTCAAAATGTCTTCTCAATTGTTCTCCTTGAAAGGTAAAGTTGCCGTTATCACTGGTGCTACTAGGGGTTTAGGTGTGGGTATGGCCACTGGTTTGGCTGAAGCTGGTGCTGATATTGTCATTGTCCATAGACATAGCACTGATCCTTCCAGTATTGTTAAGAAATTAGAAGCTATTGGTTCTAAAGTCGTCACTGTTGCTGCTGATTTAGATCAATTGGATCAAGTTGACACCATTTTAACAGAAGCTTTGAATAAATCACCAACTGGTACCGTCGATATCTTGGTCAACAATGCTGGTATCTCCAAAGAACGTATGCCTGCTGAAGACACCTATGACGAAGCTTGGGATGCTGTCATTAAAGTCAATATCACTGCTGCTTTCAAGTTATGTAGAGACTTTGGTAAGTACTGGATCTCAAATAAGAAGCGTGGTAAAATCATCAACACTGCGTCTTTATACTCTTTCATCGGTGGTCAATGGGTTATTCCATACACCGCCTCTAAAGGTGCTATCAATCAATTGACCAAAGGCTTGTCGTGTGAATGGGCTTCAAAAGGTATCAACGTTAATTCAATTGTTCCAGGTTATATCAAGACTGATATGACTGATGATTTAGTGCAAAATAAAGTAAAACATGATGAGATCTTGAATAGAATTCCAATTGGTAGATGGGGTGATGCTGATGATTTCAAAGGTCCTACTGTTTTCTTAGCTAGTGCTGCAAGTGATTACGTTACTGGTGACGAAATCTTTGTTGATGGTGGGTTTAGAGCATTCTAAATGTAATTTGAATTTTTCATCATCACAGCTCTATATTATACATGTATATAAATGATAATGATTAAAATTTAACTTAATCACTTGAATCTTGATTTTGTATGCATATTTTTGCATATTTATGACCATATTACTGATCTTGATTCTTGTATCATATAAACTGCCCCTAGTAATTTACTGGTAATCATAATTGTATTGAATTATTTCATACTGATCATGATAATACTTATTACTTATTACAATTTACTGAACAGTGAACTATAGTCTATTATTCATTAAAGACCATATTGGTCAATGGATTAGTATCCAACACTATCTAGAACTCGGAAGTCTTGATTGTAGTCGAAGTTCGGATTGGCAGCTGCATCCACTTCTCATTTTCCCGATTTGGAAGTTTTGATAATGGTTCAAAATTCCGATTGAGGCCCAGTCAATATCAATCAAATAAGCATACATACCTTGATTCTGGATTCTGGAGAAATTTGATCTCCAGACTCATTGAAATTTGAAACTTTCAGTTTCAACTTTCTAAATTCTGAACTCTTGAATCTTGGTGCTTGGTCACTGGTGTATTTGAATTTTGAATTTTGAATTTTGAGTCATTACTACTGGAAGTGTTTTGAGTTGACCCTGTTTTGTTGTTCAATACGATATGGTTACAGTTCAAAAACGAAAGTTTACAAGGTCAAGAAATGGCTGCTAGACATGTAAGATGAGGTGGGTTCTAGTTTATCAACCACTTTATTTCAAGTTTTAATTATTAACCTTTATACAAAGACGTCGCAAGTGCGATGAAACTAAACCAAGCTGTAACAACTGTGTAAACACAGGTCGGGTGTGTCAAGGTTATGATGTGTTATTAGCTTTTGATGTTGATAATGGTGATTATGATGAACGCACAAAAAGTAATATTGGATTCAGAGGAAGGCCAAAACTAAAAAGTAGTCTTGCTGCTAGAGGTGTGAGAATGGCTATCTCTGCACCAGATAAAGCAAAGGCAAAAAAGAAGAGTATTGGTCATACATTTGTCTACATTGATGGTGAAACAATGAGCAAACATGTTGAAGTCAAATCCCAAGAGAATGATGATATCAATGGTGACGCTCAATCTAAAACTGCGAATCCCAAATCACAGGGAATTTTAGAAGGTGTTTTGAGTTGTGATGCGTCTTCAACATCAAACAAAAATTCTCCAGATGATCATTTATTTATTGATGATTTAATGACTAGTCTTGAGTCTATTTCAAATTTTAATTTGTCTTCTTTTGGGCCAAGTTTCAATAATATGATTGGTGGTCATTTGTCCTTTATCAAAGATGATGAGTATTTTGTAAAATACTTTATGAACTACTTACTTCCAAGATTGGACGCTCTAGAAGATTCACCTTTTCCCAAACTTGTTCTTAAATACTGTGACTCCAATATTGCAAAAAGTTGTTTTGTTTCATTGTCTAGTATTCATTTGTTTGGTGTTGACAAAAACTTTAATGATTATCAAGAAAGCCTTGAACAATTGGATGTGATTACAAATGAGTTGCTCAAGTTGTTCACACATGATGAGGATATCGCTACTAAGGACCACACTCAACCAGTTACTTTAATTGTTGACAAGCTTAAGGCTTTACCAAAAAACGTTTGTATTTCAAAGGTTTTAACCATTCTTATCATTATTTATGTTCATACTATGTTTTCAATTGTTGAGTCTGGGAGATCTGCAATATCAGACTTTTTGTTTAATGTTGGGTCCACAATCATATATCATCCAGATTTTAGATACATTATCATGTACGATGAGAATGTAAAATTTCTTGTTACATTGCTCGGATGGTTTGATACATTCACTGCATTAACATCACCAAAGTCTAGAAAGTCACATATCAGAGAGCATTGGTTTAACGGACAAGATGATCTACGTTTGCCTTCAGATTTGTTTACTGGTTGCCCAGAAGCTATGTTTTCTTGCCTATTAGATATTTTGGATTTGAGATATAAGGTTGAGCAAACATTAGATGCTAATGAATTGCAATCAAACAAGGATGATATTATGATCAAGTTATTGGGTTATAGAAAGAGTATTGTTTATGATGATAATTGGACAAATGATGAATTTTTGGAAAAGCTACATTCTGCTCAATGCTGGTCGTTGGCTTCGTCTATTTACCTTCATCAATTGATGCCATCTGAACATCATAAGAATACCGTAAGTGTTTTGGCAAAAGAGTTTTTATCTGTCATTGTGCAACTTGATGATTCTTCAAAGGCAAAAAAACAACTTGTATGGCCATTATTTGTTGTTGGTGAAGTAGTAAGTTGCAAACAAGATAGACAAATTATTCTTGATTGCTTTGAAAGCATTTATAATGACAATGGTATGGGTAATATTATTACATTACAAGGAATCCTAAAAGAATGTTGGGAAGAGAAGAAATCCATCAAATCTTCACTTTCAGAAGATGGTTGGTCGAAATCTGGTATTACATTGTTGGCATTTTAGTTAAATATATTATATATGATAATTCATTTATAATAACACTTATTTATTCAATTCAAATCCTTGTATTTACCCAATGGCTTGTCAAAGATAAAATCCAATGGATCTCTAAGGTTTATAGTACCCAAGAATGGGTTACCCAAGGAATAACCCACTCTTTCAGCAACATCAGGACCATATGCCTTTAAGGCCTCAATAGGAACAGTCAAGTACAAGTTCTGTTCTTGACGAACAATACCTCTAACAAAAGATGTGACAATGACAGTCTTTGGAGAAGAAGATTCATTACCTTCAAAAGCAAAGTATGTCGAACCCAGCAACAATAAAGTTTGGCCTTTCTTTAAGCTGATGGAAATAGTACCAGTTGGTTTTGTTTCATCATCCCACAAGTGTGACTTTGGAATAACCTTGAACGAAACATCATCACTTGCTGCAGTGTAAGCGGTCAAGAAACTATCATGTGTTTGACCTGCTTCTGGTAGTTCTTCCCATGACTTAGCTGCTGGATGATCAAACAAATTGATAGTATCCAAACGGTGAACGATTTGGGTTTTAAAACCTGGTTCTTCTTTCAAAGCATAAGATGCACTCAATGTTGGAAATGTAGAGTGGTGTTTCTTCTCTTCGCCCCAATAAGCCTCAAACTTATTTTCTAAGAACTTGCTAGCAATTTTGTAAAGCTCTTTATTCATAACAACAGAATCAATATAGGTTTTAGACTTGTTGATTAATTGAGTAGAGATTTCACAGTGACCAGGTTTCAACCCAAAGATTGCACCTTTAGAGTATGGAACAAAAGTTTTTTCAACATCAGAGACTGCTGTCTCTAATTCTCCTGGCTTGATGATAGCTTCAACAATAACAGCACCAGTTTCTTTTAAAGCTTTAGATATTGGCTCAAGTTCAAATTTGGTTGTGGAAATGGATAAAATAGAGGGCATGACTTGTTGTAGACAGTAGTTTATTAATGGCTTGAAATTACACCATTCAAAACCTAACTAAAGCCTAAAGGTACGTCTTTATATAAATATACCAATCAACTGTTTGATATGTTGGATCAGTTAATTATTGAATTTGAAAGGAAGAGACACTCTTTCTTTGCGGCAGTTGGTGGATCTAATTTATTTCCTAATTGGGATACAAGGTGGATAGAGATTTAAAACATGAGAGAACGATATGATAATACTTACTGCTGGTTTACTATATAACTTGTTAGAGAATTCTTGTCGCCTAGCCATGTTCCATGTTTCTACATCCATATTGGGGTCAAAAGTTTATATTCATCTATTATTAATAGTCTATATTACGTAGCACTTTGGCAGGTGTACCTACGCAGACTGTGTATTCAGGCAAATCCTTTGTGACAACAGAATTAGCGCCCACAACAACACCATCCCCAATTGTAACGCCAGGTAAAACTGTCACATTGGCACCTAACCAAACTTGGTTTCCAATTGTTATAGGATTCGAAATTTCGTTCTTATCACTGATTCTTTCTGAAGGGTCAATAGAATGTGTAGCTGTACAAATCACAACATTTGGTCCCATCTTTACATTGTCACCTATTCTGATAATCGATGTATCAATTAACATCAAATTAAAATTGCCATAAAAGTTGTTACCTATAGATATGTTGAACCCCATCTCCACAGAAAATGGAGCCTCGATAATTATCTTTCCCTTCACTTCGCCTAGCAACCCTTTCAAAAACTTTTCACGATCAAAATAAAACTCTTTAGGATTCCCAGTGTACCTTAGCAGTCCATAATCCTTGGCTGATTGGTGTGCTTCTTGTCTTGCAATTTCCAGGATCTCATCTTCGGTATCATATGGAACACCAGAAATCATATCTTCATAAGCATCATGCCCCTTTGGAACCCGAATTTTCAGATTGTTGTAAGCGTATTCGATTAATTGTTTGTTTCTACTAACCATAATTACACTAGTTCGTCAGTATTTGAGTCATTTGTTGAATAGTTTATTCTGCTTCTCTTAAAGGCTTTCGATCTTTGTTCAAATCAGTTTTACGGAATATCCACCATTTCCTAAACCGGAAATATGAACCAACTTCATTATTTCCTATCGCAGAACAGGTACATCATTCTTTCCACCATTGTTGATGAGCACCACTCTTGAGTCTAGTGAATATAAAATGAATGATTTCAATTTTCTTGTAACGTTTTCATGTTTTTTTTCAATATTGGTATCCTTAATCAACTAATTAAACTATTCAACTATGGCCCCAATTGACCCAACGAAGTTTCCAAAGGGCGTTCAAGTCTTTACTCCAGATGCTTCCATTGAAGATATTCCATATTGTTTAAAAAGAGATGGTGGTGTTTTAATCAAGCAATTGATTTCCAAGGAAGCTATTGCCAAATTAAATGATGAAACAAAACCATACTTAGATGCTGATCAACAATGGGATGGTTCTTTTTTTCCTCCAACAACTCAAAAGTGTGCTGGTTTGACTGAAAGATCACCAACTTATGTCAAGGAAGTGTTAACAAATGAGCTAGTCAACAAAGTTATTGATCCATTTTTAACAACTAAGAAAACTGTCTGGGTTGGTGAAGAGCAAAAGGAATTTACTATCAAACCAAAATTAAACTCAGCTTTTTGCTTCAAAATCACTGCAGGTTCACATGCCCAACCATTACACAGAGATGATTACATCCATCATAACGTTCATGAGCATGTTGATATTTGGGACGATGACAGAGATATGGATAGAGAAAGTGCTGTTGGTTTCTTTGTTGCTGGTGCAAAGACCACGTATGAAAATGGTGCAACTCAATTTATCCCAGCTTCTCATTTGTGGGACATGGATAGAGTCCCATTGGAAAGTGAATGTTCTTATGCGGAAATGGATCCAGGTGATTGTTTCTTCATGTTTGCCTCGTGCCTACATGGTGGTGGTCATAACAAGACCAAGAACGACTTCAGATTGATGTACGCTTCATTCATGGTCCGTGGTAATTTGCGTCAAGAAGAGAATCAGTATGCCTTTGGTACCAAAGACACTCTAGCTACTTTTAACCAAAAGGCTCATGAATTAATTGGATACACCGATGCCTTTGGTTCTGGTTGGGTTGATAATACTGATTCTTTGGGACACTTGCAAACAGGAATTTTATCAAATTGATTGCTTTACCCACTATTTCAGGATCATTATATAAACTATTTTATTCATTCTAATTTCTATATAATTCAATATCAAGAGATTGCTGAGCTCAACAGCCTGTATGACTTGTCATCACTCCTTTGAATAATCATTAATGTAAAAGGTGAAACTTTGAGTTAACATAATTTAAGAATATATAAACAGATACGGCTTGGATCTTAGAATTAGACTTTAGTTAATAGTTATAGTTATATAGTTATAAGAAACAAACTTGATATGCATTTTGCATTATATAAAACAGTTCGTAAACTGATTCTTAATATTACATAGATCCATCATCCATATAAGTTCTGTAATTTTTTTTATTTTTTCGTAGTCTTCCGACTACCCAAAATCCAGCTAGATAGTATTAATAAATCTCTGATTCATACATTAATATTTCTGTGTTTTATATTTATTAGCTAGCTTAAAATCTGAGCATTATATTATATCGTAATACGTATATATATCATATATGGAATTATACAAATTATAATATGATGTAAATTAGGTAGAAAGTAGAAATAATTATAATTATTAATATTAATTTTTTTTTTTTTTTTAAATATACAGCGGCAGCTGCAAAGTCATATATTAATAGGTATACGTCGAAAACTTGATGAGTCTATTTAATCAAGCTCATATAATGAAATAAATTAGTCAATAAGCTGTGCAACATGTACCAAACTGAGATAAGAATATCATTAAAGAAATTTTTTATAAATTTTTTATTAATAAATAAAGCTTAATTAGTGCATTTATTGTTGGTCTATTGGGTAGCTTGAATCTTTGAAAATTTTAATATTTATAATATATTTCACAAGGTTGAGTGTGGTTTGTGTCATAAACAGGAGGCTAATACTTGGCAACATGTCTTTGAAGAATGTCCTAACATCAGAAAGATATGGAGTCAGTTGACACAGTCTGATCTCCCACCACCATTACTGCCAACTTCAACAACTCTGGGCATAGGCACAGAGGAAAACTACACAGATCTCAACATCCTCTTCAACATT
>JAJLVX010000192.1:0-13876 GCA_030564525.1 Liangdongia berthetii | reverse complement strand
CATTCATCAGATTGATCAACGTTAGCGAACAAGTCATTATTAATAAGATTGAGACTTATTTGGAATCTAGAATAGTTTATTACGTTATGAATTTACATATCAAGCCAAGATGCATTTACTTGTCAAGACATGGTGAATCAATGTATAATCTGGAAGGTAAAATTGGTGGTGATGCTGATCTAAGTGAACGTGGGTTCCAGTATGCCAAAAAGTTACCTCAATTGGTCAAGGAAGCTGTTGGTGATGACCATATCAATTTAACAGTCTGGACTTCTACATTGAAAAGAACACAACAAACTGCCCAATTCTTACCATATAATCAATTGCAATGGAAGGCATTAGATGAATTGGATGCCGGGGCATGTGATGGTTTAACATATGAAGAGGTTGAAAAGAAATTCCCACAAGATTTTAAGGAACGTGATGAAAACAAATATGAATATCGTTACAGAGGTGGTGAATCTTATAGAGATGTCGTTATCAGACTGGAACCGATCATCATGGAATTGGAACGTCAAGAAAATATTTTGATTATAACGCATCAGGCTGTTTTAAGATGTATTTATGCATACTTTATGAATGTCCCACAAGAAGAAAGTCCTTGGATGTCTATTCCTTTGCATACTTTGATTAAACTCGAACCAAGAGCATATAGAACCATTGTCGAAAGAATAAAGGCGGATATTCCAGCGGTTAGCACCTATAAAGAAAAGGGTACAAGTCAGTTGGGTGAAAGAATTGATGGAAATAAAACAAAATACCTTGTCACTGGTGCGAAATGATAACATTAAAAAGAAATCTGTACAGTGATGTGATATTGCTACATTATTGAAATTTGAATATTCATATATCATATATGATATATCATATATCATATGTTAAATCCAAAATATGTATACACACAAGGAATCAACAATATAAAGGCTTTATGAAATTGTAGATTATAATTAATAATTAATGAACTAGTAAGTAGATCTGAAGTTTGAACTTGACCAGATTTTACAAATATTACATAACACATTACTAATCAATATTTATTATTAATCAGAAGCGCCTCAAAAGACATTTTTTAAAATTTTCAAGATGAAGCGGTGGCTCAATGGTAGAGCTTTCGACTCCAGTTGGAATTCAGTGCAATCGAAGGGTTGCAGGTTCAATTCCTGTCCGTTTCAATCTTTTTCTATGTTTGCCGGACGTTGAACTTCGAACAGTTCGAAGTGGTAAATTGAGTGTATCCAAAAATCCAAAGAATTTTTTTTGTTCTAAATTCTAGTAGATCAACTACACTAGAGTAGATAATATATAATAGAGAGAAGTAAGTAGTAACTTGTAAGTACAAAATAGATCCATATCCACAATCTAAAACATAAAGCATTAATTCTTCTTTTATGAGAGGCAGAGCTACTTTTTCAAATTTACGAGAGGACCCTGCATCAGCTACATCAATATTATTTTCTACTAAATTCTAATTCAGCTTCAACTTCATGAACCAAGTACGTCTCTGATCTCATGTCATGAATCAATGATAGATTTGAAATTAGAAATTAGGTTAAAAGTGGGGCTGACATTCAGAGCGCAGAGTACAGAAACCAAAGCGGTCTATTTAACAGGAGTTATATAAAGTTGCTGAAGATCGATTATGATGAACATCAAGCAATCAAGGATGGAACACGATATGTTAGTGTTTTCAAGTTCAAAATCAAAATTGGCCAAATATCATATATGACTGGCTGTTACAACTTCCACCTTCAATATTAAACAGGTTAGGTAAATGAAAGATGAAAAATATGAACTGCAGTGAATCGAACAAGATTTCGAGTATAAACAAAGAATTATAACCTGATGCTTATATGTAGAAAGTTTACAAGAACTCGAATTCTAAAGACCAACATATGCAATTCAGATGCGTTGCTAATTACTAATATAAATAAATTAAATATATTTGTAATATTTGAATTAATATATCAGAATACACATCCGACATCGACAAGTTGAAAACGTCCATGCAGCACTCTTTAATATTGTAAGTTCGAACTTCGTAGCCTGAAATTATATATAATACAGATAACTAATACAATTTGATCCATCATGGCTCATCAATGATCAGTCTGGATTCAACTGGTTGCAGAATCTATAATTGTATATGCATATTAATTAATCTTGCATGTGTAATTTCTAAATTATCATCATGGGAACTCTGTAATTTGCCGAATTGGAATTTGGTTGGCCAGATGAATCATCCTCTCAAGAGACTATCGTTGATCCCCATCATACTTCTTAAGCCGTTGTTACTCGTTCAGAAAGATATTGAGTTCCTGTAATGATGTCAATGATTGATGATTGATGTAATGTCAATATAAAATCTTCAATTGATGTTCTATTCATATATGGAGCCACTTGAGCCCAAATGTTTTTCACTGTGGGACATGCTGACAATAGGTGAACCATGGTATCGCTTGCCGTCTGTGCACAAAGTGGACAAGAGGCATGATTGGAGAACCAATAGTCATAGTGACCTAAGGCAAACTTATGAAGGAAATCACAGCTGCCTGGTGCCTGTTGATGTGCATGTGCCAATTGTTTCCAAAATTTTGACCAATGTGCTTCTGATGGTGAGAGGGCTGGTGGAACCCAAGGAATGTTTCTTGTGATGGGTTTGGTGAAGGCCTCTTGCATCTTCTTGTTGATATGCTTGAAGCAGTCTTCAGTAATTTGCGGCTCACCATAAACCATTTTTAGATCTTTTAATCTTTTCTGCCAGTATTTCTGAGAGCCTAGATACTTGGCTCGAGCCTTCTCTGGATCCAAGCAGTGCCAATCCGGTGGTTGAGCTGGGTTCACAGGTGTCACCAGTTGTTGCCATGCTTCAATTCTCTGTAGATCCTCATCTGAAATGTATGACAGTATGTTTACCGTATCCCTCTGTTCTTTAGTGACCAGTTTGGGTAATATCTTTGTAGTATTTTTCTCACTCTCTGTTTAATTCATATGTCTTTTCAGAAATGAATTAATTGGATGAAGTTCATTTAAAAACTGAACCAATCTACCATCAATAAGATCAACCCAAGAACATCCTTCTCTGTCTTTTGGATTTCTGGATAGTCTCTGGGGATTGGCAGGAGTGCTTGCCATTCTCTTTGAAGGTGAAAGTATAGATTTTTGATAATCAAAAATTATGAGATAAACGGTTCAATAGATGGAACAAAATCAAAATTTAGTGGTAAAAGTATTCAAGGTCGTACCCGGATTCGAACCGGGGTCATCCGGATCAAAACCGAAGGTGATAACCACTACACTATACAACCATTTTACGTCCTGAAAAATTTGATGAAGTGTGTTCAAACCAGATGAATGACTAAGCAGATTTGACAAATCCCGGGTAACACAGATAAAATAAAACCATCGTACAAAAGTCAAGAATGAAAAAACATATTATATGGGTGGTTAGTTTGGTTATTGGAGATATTCAAACAATATTGATAAACCATATTAATATCTTTATATTCTGAATAACGACCATACAACAAATAATAAATAATAATAATAATGTTTAGACTTGGTGTTAATGCATTCCGTGGTTCCAGAGCCACTTCCCTAAAATCAATTAATCGTGGTGCTATTTTCCAAACTGGTCGTTTTAATTCTACAAAAGCTTCAAGTGATAACATTTCATGGACAGATTTTTTCAAATTAAGAAAACAACAAAGAAACATAAACATTGGGTCCTCTGTTGTTACTGCATTGGTTGGTTCTGTGTTATCTTGGGGTTACATTTCTAATGTTGATATTGATCCAACCGAGTTGATTTTTGGGTTTGATCCATTTATGATTTATTTTGGTGGGTTTATGGCTACAACTTGTGTTGGTTATTTGTTTGGTCCAGTGTTGGGTAGACCAATCTTTAGATTGAAGAACAAGGCCTTTTTGAAGACTTTTGAAACTAAGAACAAGGTGTTTTTGGAACATGTCTCTAGAAACAGAGTTGATCCAAGATCACAATCTTTTTCCAACCCAGTTCCTGATTACTATGGTGAAAAGATTAACAGTCTAAAGTCTTATAGACAATGGTTAAGAGACTGTCATGCATACAAGAGAAAGTCTGAAGAATTCTTGTAAATTATGAGATGATTCCAAAACAATTAGGAGGAAAACCTAGATATGAAAAAAAAAGCTAATCTGTATATAACACTAACGTCAACTACAATTATATATTCCATATATAAACGAAACGTCAATCTAACATTACTATAACTCAATGAACTAATAACTAAAAAACCTCATCAACAAAAATCCCATTCAACACCCGTAACTTCATGTAATCTACTCAAGATATCTTCGACAGGAGTAAACAAACCAAATTGTTTCAACTCCCCATCAAAAGAATGTAACATACCAACAACACCTAACCCATGTTCATTAGGCAAATTGTTCAAAATTAATGCACCAGAATCACCACCATTTGCAAACATTGGTTCAGGAGATGCCACGATGAATTCACCAGTTTGTAAAGCACCATCTAGCCAATAAATCATCTTGATACCATTGATTTCACCAGTGGTATAACTTGTGTTTGCACCAATTTTGAAAACCTTGTTATATTTGTTAAACATCTTTGTTGGAATCTTCTTCTTAATGTATAAATTCTTGAATTTTAATGAAGCATTAAAACGATCAACCCCATTACCTAAAAAGTTTTCACATCCAACCCCTTCATTTAGTTTAACAATTGCAACATCTGAGATCTTGGTTTTTATCAGTGTACGCTCACCCCAAACCACTTGGCCAAAGGGAACGACACATTTCCCAATCTTGGTGTATTCATCATTATAAGAGTTCCATTCCATTGAGCCAACCTCATACCCATCACGCTCTTGCTGCAATGCTGCTTTGTATCCATTCACCAGCACCTGTGAAGGCACCACGACATTTGGATAATCTTGATCTTCAGACAGTAAGACATGAGCACAGGTCAATGCAAATTTGGAACCCTTATATCTCATTAGTTGTGGATCTCCATTATTACTGATTTTAGGTTCAATATAACCACCCAGAGTACCGCTGGCTTTGATAGAGTTTTCAGCAGAGATTGATGTGGAAATTTCTGGTTTATTATTATTTGGAATTCTAAAAGGTGCTCTGAAACTAACTTCTGAAGGGAATAAATTATTTGCAGTAGACAATGGGATTGTTGTTGAAGATGTAGCAGCACAAGGTTTAATGAAATCTTTAACCACTAGGAAATGAACGTCTGGGATAGTTTGAAACAATACATTAATGATATCTTGATGTTCAGATTGAGGATCTGGGAATCCAAACATGATTGATAGAATGGATGTGTTTTTACTTAAACCTCTCATGACTGGTGCTATGAATGAACCTTGTTGATCAGATATTATGGATGAATTTGCATTTGAGATCTTTTCAATGATCAGTTCAACTTTTTCCAAGGTTATTGGGTTGACAGTCTCCATATTAATTGCAAAGTTCTTGACAAAAGGTATTGGTTCATTAGCATTGAGGTTCAAATTGAAGTTCAATCTGATGAGGAAATCTTTCAAAGTTCTAGTCAATAATGATTTTGAATTTTTGTAAACTTCTAATCTTAAATTGTTATCATAAAACTGCAATGCGATTTTCAATATACTTCTTAAGCTTTCATTATTCTGAACATTGATTGTAACATTTGGTGGCAGCCCAGTAGATAAAGTCTCCTCAAAAAACTCAACCAGTTGGATAGTTGCTCTTGAAACATTTAGAGAACTTTGGTTCAACTGGTCTATCAACCCAAGCAAGTTTTCATTCAAGAGATATAATTCTCTCTCTATATGTTCATACCCACCGCTTCCAAAACTTTGTCCCGAGGCACCAGTTGAGACAGCAGAAGTGTTTGAAGCACTGATACCACTAATACCACTAGTAATACCAGTACCACCACCACCACCACCAAGTGCAGCATTCGACAGAGTGAGCAGCCCTGCACTTGATCCAGAACTACCCAGACTCAGATTATTAACGCTTTCATTCAAATCTGATCTTCTTCTTCTTGAGATCAAATAAGAGTTTGAAGGCGATGTTGAATGGGCAGAGGTTGCGGTACCCGTTCTCTGGAGCTCATTATACCGATCTGCATTGATAACTCTCAGAGGTTTCCCGATGTTGTCGATGGAACTGGTCATTGGGATTGGTTTTGCTCCCGTTGAAGACATACCGCCAGTTCTTGAAGTTGGGGCCGTTGAGGCAGTTCCATAAGTTTTACGGTCTCTGGAGAATAAGGAGGACTTATAACTTGATGGCATCAACGAGTGTATTTGATCAGTTTCTTCACAAGAGGACCCATCGCTTTTCACAGGTGCTATTGAAGCAGTGTTTGAAGTGGTTGAATGGACGGTGTTGCTATTGTCGCTGTTATTGCTATTGTGACTTGTTTTCGAAACATTTGAGCTTGTAGAGCTGCTTTTGGAACTCGTTATGGCATTGGTACTTTGATCAGTAGCAGTATTATTGTTTGAACCAGAAGTTGATGACGCAGCAGAAGCAGCAGAGGTTTCTTTCTTTCTGAAGCCAAAGATCTTCTTCACCATTGTAGATACAGTCTATATACACCCTTCTGAAATGGAAATGAGAGTAAAAAAGGATGTAAAGGATGGTATAAAGATAAACATTACTTTTATTTAAGAAAGCCTTATGACTCTAGTTATTGACAATTTTGATTAAATGAAGAGCTGCTACGGCACTTTTGTAGATTTCCGGAAAGGGAAATAAAAGTGTACATTTGATCTCATCTATAACTTGGATGGAGATTTTACATAGAGATTCATAAAGAAAGAGTAATAATAACTACACTATAATTCATAACTTTAATGGGGTTCATATATTCATCCGTCTAGGAGGGAAGGAA
This sequence comes from Liangdongia berthetii, assembly GCA_030564525.1. NCBI lineage: Eukaryota > Fungi > Ascomycota > Saccharomycetes > Phaffomycetales > Wickerhamomycetaceae > Liangdongia > Liangdongia berthetii. Next base: position 6,978 of record JAJLVX010000192.1, on the reverse strand, counting down.
TACAAGGGACCATCTCATCTAGGATTCCCTCATATTCCAAAGTAGTAATAAAGAAAACAAGAAAAAACAAGAAAACAATTATTGAATGAATGAATGATTAAACTTAGTTGTCATCTTCAATCAATTCTGGCAATCTGTCAATCTTTTCGTTACCAACCAAGATGGCGTAGATGGCTTCGAACAATGGGAATTCCTTGGTCAAGTTCTTAGCAACCAACAACTCGTGAACTTCTTGGGAAGTGATGACACCTTGGGCAGATTGACCATTTAGCAATTCCTTTTCAACTTGCTTAGCAGACTTACCAGTTCTTGCAACTTCCTTAGCGACACGAACGTTTCTACCACCGGCACAGGTGGTGATCAAATCAGCGACACCAGCAGACTCCTTGGTAAAAGTGTCTTGGTTGGTTTCACCTGGGAAGAAGGTTTCAGCAAACTTGATTGTTTCGTTCAAACCGTATCTTTGGATAGCGGCAGCAGCGTTATCACCCCAGTTGACACCAAGGACGAAACCAACACCAATGGCGACAACGTTCTTCAAGGCACCAGCCAAGGAGACACCAGCGACATCAGAGATGACTCTAACGTGGAAGTATGGTCTGTGGAAGGCGTTCTTCAAAACCTTTCTGTCGATATCCTTACCTTCACCTTGGAAGTCCTTTGGCAAGTTGTAGGCGACAGTAGTTTCAGACCACTTTTCCTTAGCAACTTCTGGGGCCAAGTTGGCACCAGACAAGGCACCACATTGGATGCCCAAGTTTTCAGTGATGTAGGTTGACAACAACTTGCAGCCTTGAGGAGTGACCTCCAAACCCTTCAAACAGGAGATTGCTCTGACGTATGGGTTTAGCTTAGCACCCTTCAATTGCTTGACAATTCTTGGTAGGAACTGGTGAGGGATGTTGAAAACCAACAAGTCAGCACCTTCAGCAGCCTTAACGATGTTTGGTTCGGCGTGCAAGTTCTTTGGCAACTTGATGCCTGGCAAATACTTGACGTTTTCGTGTTGGGTGTTGATGATTTCAGTCAAGTTCTTGCCGTTGATCTTTTCTTCAAAGACCCACATATCAACTTGTGATTGGAACAAGTTTGGCTTTTCAGCAGCGTTCTCAGCCAACACCTTTGCGATGGTGGTACCCCAGTTCCCAGAGCCGATAACAGTGATCTTGTATGGCTTGACTGGGTTCAAAGAAGCGTCAGACTTGTTTGAGCCAGATAGAATCTTACCCAATTGGTTCAATCTTAGAGTAGCACCGGACATGTTGTTGTGGATGTTGTGGATAGGTTGTCTTGTGGAGTATCTTTTTATGGAGAACGAATAAGACGACTTGAGCATCTTTCTGGAAAGTTGTTAAAATTGAGGTGGATTCGTACTCTTTTATACCGTTTGGCTATACCCAAAACTTTTTTCGTTTTCTCCGTCGACAGCCAGCAGAGAGCGATTCCACAGGCGAGAGGGCGACTGGGCAGGGAGAGGATAAGCGAGGTGGTGTCTAATAGTATTATAGTGTATAGCATTATAGTGTATAGTATTATAGTATATAGTGTATAGATATATAGTGTATAGATATATAGATAGTATAACAGTATATAGATTGTATGTAATGCCAATAGTTTGACCTGAACTAGGGAGACATAGGCTATTCAGCTGATCAGCTGGGCAGAGACCTGGGCAGAGACATTTGAGTCACCCAGCGGCTTCCCCAGATTTAGATTAGCCTCTGCCGACCGCTCTCCTCTCCTCCCTTCTCCTCTCTAGACTCTGGCTGGCGGACACCACCGGGTGGTTGTTCTATGGCGTCATCCGTAAAAACACGGGCTCTTCTCTGGCGGCCTGGCTGAGCGGAGCTTCTTGGGAGCTGCAGGCCGATTCTCGGCTTTGATTGGATAAGCTTTTGCCTCTATACACTTCACATATCCATGTATGGTGCTGCATACTCTTCTTATTTGTGCATCATTGTTGAACTATCTAGTAATCATTTACTTTATGGTGAACAGGGTATAAATTAACTATAGTATCTATTTATATTGTATTATATAGCCACTAGTCTTTATAGTGGTTGGTGTGGAATAGCACTATACCCACACTATCCTCTAAAAACTGGTCATATCCTAAGCATCTCATCAAGTCATGACATCTGGCACCAGCACTATCCTTATGCTCCCTGATCTCATTCAAAACCTTTATTATACTTTCAACGTACTCTTTGAAATCTTTAAAGACACTATGGAACTTGGAATCTTGGTAGAAATTGTTGTAATTGGTACTATTGAAATTACTCTGAATCATCTCAAAAATTGTAGATACTAATTCATCAATGCTATCAACAACAGTGCCATCTTTATCATTGATATTCCCTTCTAATATAGCTTGTAACTTGGAAATAATCGTCAATTCAATCTGTCTCTTGATAAATAAAGAATCTTTAAAAGATGAAGATAATGGGGGCAATAACGAGATATCCAAATCAAAATACTCTTCGCTAGATTGATCATCAACACCATCCTCCTTCTCATTATTAGTATTATTAACAGATTCATTTTGCTCTTCCGTGGTATAGATTCCAGATGTAATTCTACCCTTCTCCAAATCCAAAGATTCATCTGGAGAACTCATAATCACATCAAAAACACTCTTCTCCAATCTGTAATTTTGTGAATTGAATGAAAGGTTTATTGAACAAGCACCATGCTCCACTTTATTCAAAAACTTGAATGTATAACTCATCAATTGAATCTCATGTGTCTCAACAAGCTCATGTAATCCAAACTCTTGTTTCAAACCTTGTAAATCAATTTTGAATTCAAATAACAAGTTTTTGAAAAATCCATCACTTAAATTACCAATATGAACACTTACTCTATCTTTACCAATTGGAACAAGTCCACCTCCCACATTTTCACAACGATTGATCTTGACAAATGGTTTCAATGCTTCTTCAACTTTCAACTCCAACTCCAAATCTGTTAACAACGTACTTTGATACTCTTTCACAAATGTCCCAATAAATTGAGTAAATTGTTTGAAATTGTTAAATCTGTTGAATCTCAAAGCATGATTAAACTCAAATAATTTACCATCCAGTGGTCTTTTGGAATAATCTTTAAAATCATCTTCATTTGAAATAAAAATATCATGAACTGTAAAGTTCATACTCACAAGTTTCTTCAAGCAACCAGCAAAATTTCCTTGACATCCATTTTTAACATTATTAGAATCAACAATCATTAATTGTCTTGTTGATGAATCTGTAGATCCATTATTAATTTCTTGAAACTCAGCAATTGTAGTCACTAGTCTCATACATGCCTTGAGTGAAATTTCCAACTCTTGAGAATTATACAATTCGTTATCAAACCCATCAAAAACAACCATATCATCCAATAATTCAAGCCATCCATCCCAATCAGAACTAACCATACCATAGAAAGTCGCCTTGTTGGCAGGTTCTCTATTGCAATCACGACCAAGAAGAATCAACCCTAATTTATCAATCTTGCTCAAATTATCCAAAACTGAATTCATAACATTACGAATACTGCATAGATATTCATCATTAGACATGCTTTTCGTTTTGTTGATTAGTGAAATAACAAGAATCAAACTCAATGGGCGTTGTGGAATCTCTGGTAAAAAGGACTTGACTAGTTGAATCGGCAAGTCCAATCCCTTTTCAGTCAATTCATTAAACTTGACAACATCTTGTGGGATTTCAACCATTTCACTTGGGGAATCATTAGCATTGTTGATCAATCCCCAACCATTATTAGTGATTTGCATGAATGGAACATTTTTTCTAGAGTGTAGTTTTGTTTGAAAGAAATCTAACCATTTAGAAATCAAAATCGAATTAGTTGAATGAACTTGTAATTCAGGCAATGTAGCCGTGTTAAAATACAACAATATTGTTTCATTGCTCACTTTCACAACATTGTTGAAATGCTTCTTAATCATAACAGAACCAACAATCGCATCACCTTCTTGACTCAATAAAATCAACACATCTTCAAAGATAAACGCTTGAACAGATTCCCAATTATCCCCATCAAGACTGATCTCAATGAAATCAAACATCCTCAATGGCTTCAAAACATCAAATTTGATCCCTCTATGATTAACGATCCTACTCTTGAAATTCTTCTTCATCTTCAAATCAATCGAACGCATAAGCTCAAGCTCTTTACTCTCTTCATCTTCACCATGTATATCACCTGCAAAAAACTGTGGTAGGAAAATAGACACAATGCTCTGTGCATAGCACTCCGTATCACCCTCATCGCACCTCAACTTGTCATGCTCATGGATGATATTGACATTCGGTGTGAGCAACGACTCCGTGCAGATGTTTATAGAGGGCGATGGTGATGGTAATGTTGTTGCAGAATACAGTGGTGACACATTTTTTGTAACTTTTGGTGTTGCATAATCCGGCTGGAAACCCTTGCTGGTGTAATTCTGGATCATTTGGTTTTCTGGGGTGATTGGTGTTGATGTAGCTCTGAATGGTGCATCTGGTGGTAAGAAAGTTGAATGCTGTTCTTCTTCTGGGGTGAAACTTTCAAATTGTTGCTGCTGTTGCGTATGATCAGTTAATGATGTAGAATAGATTTGTTCAAGTAGTGAATCATCCGCAGGTTTGGACTTTGAATTGCAAATGGTGCACTCTGGATAATCCGTAATGTCTAATTTATTCATCAGCAAAGTATAACAATTGTAATGACACTGATGGGAACACTCTAGCTCTAAAATACGTTCACCATCAAGCGCAGTCATTATTGGCTCTTCGCATAACGCACAAGTGTTATCAGCAAACGATTTATTACCTCTAAGCTTACTATTCCCCATTCTCAAAGTTGGCGATTCATCATGATAACCATAATCCAGCTGAACACCCATGTTTAAAGTGGTTTGATCAAAAAGATAGTTATCATGTTTGATTCTTTTAGCTTTGATGGTTGGTGGTGGTGTCAATAGTGGATCTAGGTTCAATGGAGGTGGAATATTAAGCACCTTGTTCTTCTTTCTCATGGAGGCTGTTGTCGAGGATGGCGTATTAAAAAGTGCCATCTTGGACTTTGCAGAACTGAATGGTGAATTCAAGAGGTGCTTCTTGTTATTGGTAGTAGTGTTATTATTGTTCATCTCAAACAAAACAGTATTTGTGGATTAAGTCTCTAGACAATGAAGATTTGAAGACATGAAGATGGAGGTTTCTTTATTAAGAGTAATTTGTAATTTTTATCTGCTTTTTAATTAGCCATTACACCTGGGTGACTTTTTGAGGCTACAATATAGTTTAGCTGCAGATCTGAGTACGGGTGAAAATTAACAATTTAGTAGTATTTACAGATCGCTTTGAACCGAGTATAGTATGATGATGAAACAGCATAATACTGAAACTGAAAGGCACGATAATGCTTAGCATGTGCGAAACACTGTATAGTCCGTTTGGAATTCATTCATGACAAATTACAATTAACTGTTGGACTAGTTTTTGTCAGTTGAAAGATATGCATGTCATTTAGCTTCTGCATGACATATGAAACAACTTTGCAAATTACATTACTCAAGAAGGAAATATATAAAATGCAAGCTATGGACGTGTATGAGTTGAATGGACAAGACGCGTTATTTATGGATCTTTAGTTAAGTTGTAGAATCTAGAGAAGGAATTCAAAAAGAAGGTTAATATTACATATGTGCAGTGCGGAGTTATATTTTGTGAATATCATGATTTATGACCGATCATCAAGTTGTTATAATTCAATGTTCATGAACCATGATCGACTTGTCAATATAATATTTTTATTATTACACATACAATAGTCCAATCTGTTTGACTATTTATGAAGTTCTGTAGCTGTAGCTAGTAGAAATATCGTCAATGGCTGAAATGAGGTGCTACATTAATCTGATAACTTGGGTGTCCCAATATGTTGTCCGAGATTCAAGTCTAATAAAGCAGTATAACAAGCTAATTTCTAAAGTAACAAGAGTGACTGACACCTGTAATAGACTGATAGTAGTTACAATATACCGGAAAGCATGTTTTCTTGTAGTATCTTTGTTTCGGTGTAGCATCATGAAACAATATTAAACAATTTCCGGAATCAATAATGACACCACATATGAAGATATAACAAAGCCAAAACATGCAGTCATACTCCAAATCAAACAATAAAGATCCATAGCACATAGAATATAGCACCAACCATGCCATTAGCCAATTATCACCAACTCAACTCCAAAATGCTGTCCCAACCAGATCAAGGTCACATGACACGCTCCATTTTATTTTGAAAATTTAAAATTTGACAAACAGAAAAACAGCTTGAAAGTTGAAAGAAAAGGCCTTTCCAATTGTGTCAGCCATTCGATTGTCCACGAGTGAAATAAAAGGTAAAGAGAGGACTCATATCTCATAGTCCCACAGAGGCATTCATAGACAACAGCAGTTAATTCACAGGGCGGTCTACTTTATTGTCTTTCCGTTTCGATTTCTTTGTTTATTGTTGTTTTTTTCAGCTCCTGCTGGTTTGGTTTGAATTGGATTGCCCCATCAGATCAGAGTCACGATTGACTGAAGAGACAAACATCACGAATACCTAGCAAAAGAAACACACAACCTGTTCCATGTTTGAGCTTTCATACATTCATTGATATTCATTTGTTTTCCACTCCTTTTTTCCCTCTCCTCCACGCATATTATAACCTTATTTCAGTATTCAGTTAATATCAATTGATACAAATTATAACAAACTACAACAGAAAAAAAAAGGGATCATCAAATCAAGTCATTCAGCGGATACCACAATGGACAAAATCACATCCATTCTACCAAATTATGCTTTGCAGGACACAATTGCCATTCTAGTACTACTTCTTTCATTACCCCCACCGGCATCCTCCTTCATTTTGTTCCTGTACATCCTGGTATCTTCATCAAAAGCATTTATCATTGGAAAAGTGTTCACCAG
>JAJLVX010000191.1:0-13950 GCA_030564525.1 Liangdongia berthetii | reverse complement strand
GACACCCATTGGTTAAGAAGATTGCATTCACTGGTTCCACTCAAATCGGTAAGGATGTCATGGTTGCTGCTGCTCAAAACATCAAGAAGGTTACTCTAGAATTGGGTGGTAAGTCTCCAAATATTGTTTTTGATGATGCTGATATCGAATCTACAGTTAAGAACTTGATCACCGGTATCTTCTTCAACGGTGGTGAAGTTTGTTGCGCTGGTTCCAGAATCTACATCCAAGAAGGTATCTACGACAAGATCCTTCCAGTCTTCAAGGCTGAAGTTGAAAAGTTGAAGGTTGGTGATCCATTTGATGAATCCAACTTCCAAGGTGCTCAAACCACCCCAGACCAATTCGAAACTGTTTTGGAATACATTGAAAAGGGTAAGAAGGAAGGTGCCACTCTATTGACTGGTGGTAAGAGAATTGGTACCAAGGGTTTCTTTGTCGAGCCAACCATCTTCACAGACGTCAAGGATGACTTCTCCATTGTCAAGGAGGAAATCTTTGGTCCAGTTGCTGCTGTTGCCAAGTTCAAGACCATTGATGAATTGATTGAAAGATGTAACGACTCTGAATACGGTCTAGGTGGTGGTATCCACACCAAGGACTTAAACAAGGCTCTGGACGTTGCCCAAAGACTGCAATCTGGTATCATCTGGGTCAACACTTACAATGATTTCCACCCATCTGTTCCATTCGGTGGTATGAAGGAATCTGGTTTGGGTCGTGAAATGGGTGTTGAAGCTTTTGAGAACTACACTCAACACAAGGCTGTCAGAGTCAAGTTGACTAAGAACATTGCTTAAGCTTTAACGAATTATCTATATATACGAATGAATATCAACGATTAGGGACTTGAGATTTGTGTAGTTTATAGTTTATAGTTTATGCTGTTATATAATATCTTAGCTAATCGAACAATTAATTAGATCAACACATGTTTAAAAGAGGTTTAATAGAGATCTGGTACAGATTTCAATCAATTGATCTGCAGATGCTAGATATGTAGGGTAGTTAACATAAACATCCACATGGTTTGAACTTTCACATTCAACTTTCTACTACGTATCTAGTACATCTAGTGATTCTACTTCTATTAGTCATTTACACTTTCAGTCTCGACGTCATTTGTGACACATCACTCATCACTCAATTGCTCTTACAATTCATTGCTATTGCTATTATTGCTGCTGACTATGTAGTAGTACCACCCTCTCCTTCTCTCCCTCTGTAATTACCACTCTTAGTCTTCTCCCCCTGCGCTTCTCGTCAAATCAAATCGCCCCAACAGAAAAAAACAGCCAGAAAAACCAAAAAAAGAAAATCCCCAAATCTGACTTTCTTTCGTTTTCTTTTAACTAAACAAATTACAACAACAACAATAAGTACGTGCCCATGATCGTTAGGATCCCACTCAATTGGCTTCACAGAGTCAATTGGAACCCTTCTTGACAAAACTAACCGCCCTCTAGTGTCTCCACCAGTCTTTTCTGATATCTCCAAGCAACAAAACACCTTGTTGAACAAGGACTTCTTCCACGGTGCCCCAGCCGCCATCGACATCACCACCACTGCTCCAAACGGTGTTGCTTTCGCCGTCAAGGGTAAGACCTCTCCAAAGGATGGCTCCATCGGTGGTCACCTGGAAGCCAAGTTCAAGGACAAGGCTACCGGTGTCACCTTGACCCAAGGCTGGAGTACTGCCAACGCTTTGGACACCAGAGTCGAATTGGCCGATGCTTTGGCCCCAGGTCTAAAGGCTGAGCTGCTAACCACCTTGATTCCAAACGGTACCAGAGGCGCCAAGTTGAACTTGAACTTTGTCCAACCTTCCGTCACCGCTAGAGCCTTTGTCGACTTGTTGAAGGGCCCAACCTTCATTGGTGACGCCACTGTTGGCCACGAAGGTATCGTTGCTGGTGCTGAGGTTGGCTACGACATCTCCTCTGCTAAGGTTACTCGCTACTCTGCCGCCATTGGTTACGCCCAACCAACCTACAACTTGTCCGTCTCTGCTACAAACAACTTGTCCGTCTACTCTGCCGCCTACTACCACAAGGTTTCTCCATTGGTCGAGGCCGGTGCCAGAGCTGTCTGGGACTCTGCTTCTGATGCCGCCTCTTCTGGTAAGTCTGTTGGTATCGAGTTCGCCACCAAGTACGTTTTGGATGACACTGCTTTCGTCAAGGCCAAGATTGCCGACTCTGGTTTGGCTGCCTTCTCCTACCAACAAGTTTTGAGACCAGGTGTCAAGTTGGGTTTGGGTGCCTCCTTCGATGCTTTGAAGTTGGCTGAACCTGTCCACAAGTTGGGTTGGGCCTTGTCTTTCTCTGCTTAAAGAAAACTTTTAAACTTTCAAAGTTTTGTGGAGCTGATTTATGACTTTATTTGAAAAGTGTCGAAACTATATTTTAATACGATATAATTGAAAACTGAATACATATTCTGATATCCTGTAGAAAACTACAAGTCTCAATTGTTACAAACACATGCCCTTTAAACATATAATCTATATCGATGCTGTTGCCACATGTGTCAAGTTTAGCTCAAATAACCAACGTTTTCACATGTCCGCAATTTTGGAATCTGGAATCTGGATCAAAATTTTAAGATTTGACCAGCTGATGGTTAAAACTTTACCCGGCTCATTGTCACGTGGGTGTTAATTATGCATGTTTATGCACTCCGCGTGCGCCAATGACGCATCATTATAGTTTGATATCCCGTTACTGTAGTATGGTAAATTGTAATTACTTAATACTGATCGGTATTTGAGATTAAAATCGATTATATACAAGCCATATAGTATATATACAGCTATAAAATAGTAATTGAAAATCAATAGTGCTTATTTTCTACTTTTTGCATCAACTTTAATATCTTTACAATTCTCTTTCAACTTCAGCTTCAATATAAGCATTTCAAATCACTTTAAACTTCTTCAAATGGCTTTTTTAATTCAGCATTCAGCATATTGAAAACTTATCAATAATTTTTTGATATTCCAATCTTCATCGGGGCACCTTTTCTCTGTGTAAATAATGCAAATCTCACCTGTTTGATATTAGAGTGCTTTCTCAAAATCTCATATTAAAGAACCCAAAGACCATGTTGTGACCACTCCAGTCTCTAACTAAAGAATTCCTGATAATATAATTGTGATTGTTTGATATATAAATTACTTTTTTGCTTTTGATCCACCAAAACCTTTGTTTTCAATTCGTGAAATATTTGCTTCCAGTTCTTGTTTTAACTGTTTTGGAATAGCTTTTAAACCAAGAACTTCCCGATGGTCTATTTCATTGAACTTATAAAATAATATTACAATGTTATTTCCCAACAACCAAACTATGTTTAGATATAATATCAACAAAAATTACCAATTCAGTATTCACATTATAACAGGAGTTTGTTAACCAACTTTTTAAAATTTCATGTTCTGTCTTTGTAGTAAACGATATAGTTATCAATCACTTATGAGACAAAACCTTGACACGCTGTTTAATTTAAAGATAATTAATAGACATTTCATTGTACTGAAGTTTTAAAGTTGTTTTTCTTCTTCGAGGAACAATGCATGAGAACAATGCTATTATAATTTTACTTGCATTTTGTTGCATTTTGAAATGTGTGAAATCATTTTAAAAAATAATTAGTATTGTAATAGCTGGAAGCCTTACACTCTACGTTTTTAATGGATTATATTGACAGTCATTAGAATTATGTGGAAATATATAACTGTATTGTTTTTAAGACATCTTTGATCCAAATTCACTACTTGTAATCAAATGTGAAGACATAAAAGAATTGGAAATGACTATAAAAAATGAATCTTTGTCTTTCAGTTAAACAATTAATTCATATTAGTCACAACTTACTAGTATCCAATTGAACACTTTTATAAATTTCATCATCGACATGTCAAATATTATGATTTTTTGAGTTTTTCATTATACGTCATTAAAGTCATATTATACGTATGATCATCGTAGGATCAATGAAATATTAAAATCAAAAGCTGTTTCAAGGTTAAAAAATATAAAGTTAATTCAATGTGCATTGTGTTGAATACTAAGTAGTTACAGCGATATCGAATTAGGTTTCAATATAGTATTTGGATTATTATTAATTAATATTATGTTGTTTTTTTTCAATATACAAACTCAAAGTCATATATTAGGTGTAAACTTGAGAAATCTATAAAGCTGTGAGGATCTAAAGAAATAAAGTCAAAAGGACTAGTAACAAGTACTAGATAGTAGAAAATTGAGATTATAAATGATCAAAGTCCCACTATATTACTTATATTCGATATTATTCCTCTTGTGCAATGATCCGCCGCCGCGGCCCATTTTTTTAAAAAAAGTTGATCTAGTGCATTAATTGTAAGTCCTTTGTTAAACTTGAAAAATCTTAAAAATGATATTCATATTATTCCGCTGCCGCGGCTGCCGCGGATTACACTATAAGTATAACCTTATATAATATAGATATGTATATGACGACGTTGTATGTTCTTATGATCTATTGGAAATTATACTTTTAATTAGTCTTGCATGAGATTGCATAATTGGTATAATACTTGCATGAGATTGCATAATTGGTTTACAAATTGGATATGTTTACTTTTAACTATAGTAACAACACTATCAACCATATTATGATTGCTACTTCATGGTAATTCGTGTCATGCTACTTGTGTCACAGTTTCACCACTTTACCCCACTCCCATCGTGTATAAATTGCACAGTCTTGTCACCTTTGTATTCCTTTATAGTTTTAATGATTAAGGACTTCTAGTTACAAAAGCTTGAGTAGCCATTAGCAATTAAATACTTATTTCGCTATGATCTTAATATTGTTTTTGATCTTTTGATTATTTAGATATTTTTCAAATTTACATCTATAATATTTGACTTTGAATATATCGAGAAATTAAAAAAAATACACAGATCATTGCATGAAAGGAATTAAATTTTAATATACAATTAATTTTATGGTTCTTATTTTATGCTTATCTATCTGTGAGTTTATAATACAGTATACGATATACATAGGAGACCTATTAATTACACGGCCCATGATTTCAATTGAGTGTTGATTCTTGAATCTTGATTCTGAATCAAAGAATACTAAAAAATGCTTGTTGCTGCAACCAATTACCCATCTTCTTTGGGATTTTAGCGTTTCAGTGTTCACAAATCACATACTTTAGTCAAAGACGTCATCATGTTTTGATTTTAATCTTTGTATTTCATCTTGTGACTTGTCCCACAGTTTCTTGAAAGTTGAATCTGATTCTTGTGCCGTTTCCCCAGACAGACAGCTAGTTTCAACTTTCAACTTTCTAGGCAGGTGTGCCATGGACAGTTGCCAGTTGGGCTCTGGAGATTTCAGGAAGAGAGGTGCTAATGGGAAATAGGAATCGAAATCTAAAAAAAGGGAGACGGGCCGGCAAGGAAGTTCCAGGGTGAGTGTTTTTGATCAGTCTTTAGACCAATAAGATGAGCGTATGACGAGGGAAGAAAGCATGGGTTAAACCTTATTTGTTTTGTTAGTTAATACATAGTTACTGAAATTTAATACATTGGTTCTAACTTTTGGTGTTGTCGAGAAAGATCAATTGATCATCAATGATCATAGAGCATAGTCAAGCATAGACAGTTAACCTCAAAATGCATTCATATAATAGTATACTAGTGTCTATATGATTACCAATTACCATTGCACTGCAAACAAGTAAAATAGTGAACCAACAAATAACCATCTTCTAGAGATCACAAACTTTAAAGAGCTGTGTTTGTAGTAATGTACACCTCTATGCGACTGATGGATTTGATAACTTTTTTGTCGTAACTGAAAAACACACGTAATTGCTCATGCTGTCATGAACTCTATACGTGAAATAAAATAAACTAGTCACTGGTCATCCAGCCTGTATAGGCAACCTCCCCGTCCTGAGCTCCTATTTGCTACTTATTAAGCTCTCGAGACAATAAAATTTTTATCTTTTCCATCAGTTGGGATGTTTGGGACATTTTGGCCATGGTCCTGGGACATGGGACTGCAGATTTTGAGTTTTTCTTTCACACCCTGAAATATTCGTAGAGAGTGAGAGAGACAGAGAAGGGTATAAACTACCGTATACAACATTCATAAAATATAATAATATAAGTCAATTATATAAGCTCTGTACAACACACACATAACACCGAAGACTAACCATATCCCTTCAATTTCCTTTAGGTAATATTGCTCACTTTTGTCCCCCAGTTTTCCAAATGTCGTGATTTGTCTGCAAATTTCAGTCCCGAAATAGGAGCCAAATTTGTTCCCTCGTTAGAGACACATCCCATCTGATCAAATAGATAAGATTCCTGGACATTGAACAGACTCACGACACTGTTCAGCATTGACAAGGCAATTCCATTGCAAAAAAATTGTTAATAGTGTAAAACTATCAATACATAACTATTCCCGCTTATTATACTACGATTACCTGTGCTTCCCACTCTTAATTTCCCACGAACCACTACCACCACCTCCCAACAAAACTTTGCTTCAAAAAGAAATGCTTTTCCGGGACATGCATCTTCCTGCAGACACAGACACAGAGGGACAAATTGCCTGGGTGAGACAGAAAAGAGACACTTTTAAAAGTATAAGTTTTCCAGCTTTTCTTCTACATCATCCACTTTGCTGAACACCAGAAAAGAAGGATATCTTCGTTGCCATTTCCTACAAAGAAGAAATACACCAACGTCCCATTCCATCGCATTACGTCTGCTTGTCAGTTGGCCCAGATCTGCTCCTTTCCACGCTCAGCACATCTTCCAGTTGTTTTCGCCTTGAAATCTCAGCGGGTGTTTTTTTCTTTTTCTCGACGCCATATACAAAACATATAAACAGTGAACACACCCAAAAGCATTTTAATCTTTGAAAACACAATATTAGATCGCTTTGATAGTCGTCTTGTATTCCAATTGTTATTATCCATTTTCATTTTCATTATCTTCTTCATTATAGCTGCTTCATCATGTCTTCAGTTTGGGGTGACTACACAGCATACCAGGCTCAGCAGAGCTATAACCAATTCCAACAACAGTTCAAGCCTCAATTGTTCGAGCTGTCTCAAAACTTGCCTGCTTCAAACGGCACCCAATCATCCATATCTTCAGCATCCTCTTCTTCATCAGACTCTACTGTCTTTTCAGAACAACAGTCTCGTCATAATGATCATTTCTTCAATGACCCAGAAGTTGAAGCAAAATTGCTTCCTCCAAACTTTTGGGGTGATAATAACAATAATACAACACATGCTGCTTCTAATACTATTAATGATGGTAACATTCAACAACAACAAAATCCAATGTTCCAAAACATCAACATTATGAATAACATGCCTAGAACTCCAATCACCGCAGATAAACCAAACTTCTTTGCAGCTGATGGTGCCAATGCTTGTTCAGGTGATTTTTGGTTCAGCAACAACAACAATAATAATAATCACACTGGGAGTATGAACATGTCCCATTCAAATAGCAATCAAAACTTGTTCTGTTTCAACAGTAACAACAACATGGCTTCAAATTATACAACTGCTGGCTCTACTCCATTGTCATCAACAACACCTCCATTATCATCTTTCAACAGCGCTGCTAATTTGAACCAACAACAACAACAACTACAAAATCTACAACATTTGTATCAACAACAATTGCAACTGGAATTGCAATTACAACAACAACAAATCCATCAACATGATCACTCCCATTGTCATTCTCATTGTCATCAACAACAATATTTACAAAACCCTCTATTGATCCAGCAACTACAATTGCAATTGCAAGCTCAACAAGCTGCAATTGATTCAGCAAACCAAAGATTGAAAGATTGTATTCCTCAATCTCCACCAAAAGAAGCTGCTGCTCCTCATTCTCCACACTCAGCCTCTTCTTGTTGTGCACAAGTTGCCGATGCTGTTCCAGTTCCTATGGCTATTGAGGAAAAGAAAACACAAGAACCATCAACACCAGAAGTTTCAGCACAACAACAACAACCAGTCCCACTAACTCAAGAAAACCTGACCAAATTACAACAAACTCCAAAGGCTCCTGCAACTCACTCCACCTCTACTTCTAAATCCGAAAAACCAACCATCAACTTGGACTTGTACAAGACAGAGCTATGCACAACTTTTGTCAAGACCGGCTCTTGTCCTTATGGCAACAAGTGCCAGTTTGCCCATGGGAACACTGAGCTGAAGGTTATCGATAGAGGGTCCAAGTGGCGTTCTAAGCCTTGCGCCAATTGGTCAAAGACAGGGTCTTGTCGCTATGGGAGTAGATGCTGTTTTAAGCATGCTTGATTGTTAATATTATTGGTTTTTATTTTGTTGTATTTTACATTTAAAGAGAAAAAAAACATTACTGTGGAATAATTGTTGTGCTTGGGCTTTTGTTTGTGTGTTGCTATTTTAAGTTTTAACGTTATATGAGAGAGATTTCTTAAATTCATTTTCTATTCTATACATTACATTTTCACCCTTTTGGTTTCACTTCTTTTTACATTTTCATACTTTGGTCTTCATCTTTTTTTATCACTCCTTTTTTTTAACTTGTTTTATTTATTATTTATTCACGAGAGCGATGGCTATTTATTCCACGTTAATATGATGATGTTTATGTCCATTGAATCACTTGTATTTATTTGTATTGCATTATTTGTATGTGTCAAAAAAGAAATTCACACTATAACTCCGTCAACGGAACATCAACAAAAGACATAATCATTAATGAGTCATGACCATTGACGAGAAACTAATGAATTATGAGACACACCTAGAATACATCATGAGATGGTCATTTCTTCATTAAATATCGGATACGATGATTTACACCCTTGAAAGTGAATCTCTAATTCAAAAACCCTAATTTTGATTCGAAGTGAAATGTCCCACGACAAAACACGGCAATTGGAACAAAAAATTTAGTAAAAATATGTCATCCTAACTACGGCTGTGTAGGAGACTGGTCAGTGGTCACTGGAACATAGTGTCTGACATCTGTACTTCAAATATCAAAATTCAGCTGTTTCCCAAATCCCACCATTTCACCTGTTTTTCTTACAGATCTGCATATCGAAATCAAAAAACTTTTATTAGTGAATCAGTTTCTATTATATAAAGTCATAGCGTCGTAAATTATATATGTTGGGTTCAAAAACCAACCATATTTCCCCCCTGTCTATACCATTTCATACTTCTCTCTAACCAAACTTTTCTTCAATGTTCTATAGTTTCTAGCGTACAAGTGCTTGTTTCTCCCAGTTCTGTAATTAAGAGACTTGTAGACATTAGCCTCAATCTGGTAGTTGTACCATCTTGACTTGTCAAAATGAACAGGGGTATCATAGTTTATCAGAGTAGGTTTAGCCTTGTACGTAGAAACAAGGTGTTCTTGCGTGCAAAAGTAAAGCTTCTTGCAAGTCAGCACCATGTTCAACAGATCGTCTTCAGTGCAGAAATGGACAAGCTCACTGCAGATGATCTCCATAGGCAATCTATCCAGCATCTTTCCCAACGGATTTGTTTAACCAATACACGTAACACCACTGAACAGTCTCGAGAAGGAGTTTTTCTGGGTGTCAAACTGATCGTTTCGATAAAAAATTTCACCTCTGCCCAAAAACTCCGGTCACCAAAACAACCGGGCTGACACAATTAGACATGGCAGTCTGAACTCTGAAGACAAATATGCATGTAAACAGTAGTAACTAAACCAACCACTTCATTTCAAACGGAACTTCTTCTTACCACCCTCCATCGTAGGCACAGCCCTGCTCAAACGCCACTCGTTCTGGTTCTTGGTGAATTTGTTATACAACGGAACAATCTTTTGTTCAGCCTTCTTACCCTTGATGGTGTTGTTCACCTCGAAAAACTCTGGTGAAGTCTCAATTAACCATTTCGGTTCAATAATAGTCACATGAACAAGGTACTCTTTGGTGGTGTTTAAAATGGAGTTGTAGACAACATAGTGTGGATTGCTGCGCACTGCACTTGATGGATGGATGTATACCTGTGTATCTTCAGCCAACGTCTTGTAACCTTCTTGTGGATCTCTTTTGGCAACGTTCTTGAAAAACCCTGAACATAATGCTTTTCTAACAGCGTTTGTATTAGCACCACAGCTAATGATTGGATACTTGAATCTTCTAAAGATTGTCACAAGTTGTTTTCTAACATCCTGTGCTCTTTTCAAACTTCTTTCTTGAATGTAGTTTTGTTGACACCAACCTTTAGAATAACCACTATTAACCCACGCATTATAAACATTCAAATATGTTAAATGATCACCATGTGGATGATGGAATCTTGCCTTTTTCTTATCAGCTTTCTCTTGTTCTGTTTTAGGTCTATAAAAAATATTTGGAGTAGACAACACAGCAAAAATAGTAATCATTTCATCTGAACACTTGTAATGAATCGATTCAATCAATGTCTTGGAAATAGTTGGATCTGCTGGGATGTTCACCAAGTTTCTACCAATAGTGGTGATTCTAGATTCATCATCAACAGCCTTCAAATAGTACAATTCATTCAATGATAATAAAATAGAATCTCTTGGTGGAGGATCCATGAATTCAAAATGTAACAAATCATTAATACCAATAGCTTTCAACATCAAAATTGTATTACTCAAATTTTGTCTTTGAATTTCAGGAATTGTATTTGGTAACATTTCATTTTGATAAGCCAATTCAGTATATAGTCTGAAACACTTACCTGGACCAGTTCTACCCGCTCTACCAGCTCTTTGATTAGCCTGAGCTTGAGAAATAGGTCTCACAACCAAAGAATCCATACCCAACTTAGGATCATATGCATTGATTTTAGCAAAACCGGGATCAATAACATAATAAATACCATCAATAGTCAATGAAGTTTCCGCAATGTTTGTAGCCAAAATGACTTTTCTTGAACCTTTTGGTGTTGGTTCAAAAATCTTTGATTGCATTTCACTTGGTAATGCAGAATAGACTGGTAAAATTATCAACTCTGCAACAGTGGATCCTAATGCCTTGATACGCTCACCAAGAACTTGGAAGGAAGTTTCAATTTCTTCTTGACCAGTTAAAAACACTAAGATATCACCTTCTGGCTCAGAAACATGAATATGAACAACGGAATCTAAAGCAGCAGCTAGATAATCAGTTTCTGGTTCCTTGGTATATAAAATCTCAACAGGGAAAGTTCTCCCGGGAATTTCAATGACTGGGCAATTGTTAAAATAGTTGGAAAATTTACCAGCATCTAAAGTGGCTGAAGTGACAATAATCTTTAAATCTGGTCTTCTTGAAGCAGCTTTTTTCAGTAATGCAAACAACACATCAGTGGCAATAGTTCTTTCATGTGCTTCATCTAGCATGATAACAGAATATTTAGACATGTCTGGATCAATCAATGCTTCTCTTTGTAGCATACCATCAGTCATATACTTGATTTTGGTATATGCACTAGATTTATCATCAAATCTAACAGTATACCCAACTTCTCTACCCAATTGAACACCTTGTTCTTCAGCAACTCTCTTAGCAACAGAAGTTGCAGCAACACGACGAGGTTGAGTACAACCAATAACCCCATTCCTTGAAAACCCTTCTTCATCCAAGTATTGGGTCAATTGAGTGGTTTTACCAGAACCAGTTTCACCAACAATGACAACAAATTGATTATCTCTGACGGCTTGGACCAAGGTGGATCTCATCTTAAAAACAGGCAATGATTCTCGTTGCTCTTTAATACTTAAATTTGTTCTCTTCCCATATGACACATTCTTGTTTTGTGCATTATGTCTCTTTTGCCATTTAATAGAACCAATTTCAGCTTCAACTTCAGGCTCATCTTTTAATAACGGATCTTCAGTTTGTAACTTGTCAGCAACTTTAGCCTTGTTTTCCCTCTCACGTTTCTCTTTCATTTCTTTAATTTTCTGTTCTCTTTTTTCCCTAGCTAAAGCAGAACCACTCATAGCAGCTCTATTCAAAGAACCTTCAGGTAGTTTAACAACTTTGATTGGTGCCAATTTTTCCGTCTCAATATTCAACCCAGCCAAGAATGGAGGTACTGAATGTTTCAATTCAATATCAACCTCTTGCTCAACTTTGTTAGCATTTGAATCTGTAGTGTGATTATCAGTTGATTCTTGCTCATCTAATTCTGGATAATCTTTAGCAGATATAGCTCCAGATGCAATCAATTGTCTAATTTCCCATTTTTCAGGAGATGTTAATCTTCTAGGAGCATCAGCCATGGTGGAGACATGCAAAGTTCTCCCTCTTGGTGCATCATGATGTTCATCGTTTAACAACTCACCAGAGAATTGATCCACATCCTTCATTGATAAGGAAAGTTTATCACCATTAATTTTGATGACCTTCACATACACTTGTTGATCTCTTTTTAAAACATCTGAAGGATGATCAATACGAACACCAGAGATCGCAGAGATATGGACAAGACCTGTGATTCTGCCTGAAACACCATATAGTTGGACAAAAGCACCAAAATTAGTCAAGTTAACAACTCTTCCCTTGTATACCTTGCCAAGTTGAGGCGTTGTATCTTGTGGAAGTGGAATTGTTCGTTCTCTATATTCACTTTTTTGATATCTTTTGGGACTTCTTGAACGATCTCTTACAAGATCCGGTTTTTCATCTTGAGTGGTGGTGTTATAGTCTTTCCATTGGTCTAACAAATGTTTGCCATCATAATCATCCTCTTGCTTGATCTCATTTCTTTCATTGGGTAGCGAAAGAATATCATCGACTTTAACGGAATCATCATTTTCTTTCTTGACTTGAGCTTCAACTTTGACCTGTGGTTCCACCTTGACTTCTGGTTCAGCTTTCACCGCAGGTTTATTATTCAACTCTGTTAATGATGTAAAGATATGATCAATAAATGAAGATGGGAATTCAGCTCCCATATCTGTTAAAGATGATTTGAACTCATCTTTTGATGACGACTCTTTAAATAAGTTAATCACAAAATCAGCAGCTTCTTGTTCGTCTGTGCCAATATTCTTCAGTATTTCAGATCTTAACTGATTCATTGTTGGCATCTGTGACATTATGAATACCAGTATAAAGTATGTTTAAAGTGTAAAGATAATGTTTTAATGTTTATTTTGATACTCAATTCTGCTAAAAAAAATTAGAATCGGTATAGACAACACACGTCAGTACAACTATTGAAATGAATATAAAACTACAACAAACTACAAATAGTGAACAATGTTGTTATTCACACTCCTTGTATTAGTTATATTGATTAGCAGATAAACCATCTACTTCAACTCCACTTCTTTTATACCATCTTTGCTGACAACTTTGACCTAAAAAAATTGTTAATAAAAGCTTCAGAACCCATTTACCTAACATCTTCACTTACGAACACGCCCTTGAAATCTAAAGGCATTCTTGTTTCCAATTCTTTGATACATAGTTTCAATAGGTTCAACCCTTCTTCAGTGGTGTAATCTGGTCTATAGTGGTGATCTAGTAACGACATTGTGTAAAAAGCAGCATAACCATGCGCAGCATAAGGAAGCTCAACATTGGTACCTAAATAGTCTATCCAGTTCAATGCTGGTTCTTGTTTCTTGGTGTCAAAACCAGCAAGCAAGGCATTGACCTGGTATGGTTTCTAAAAAAATATGTTGTTAGTATTCAGAGGTCGCCGAACAAAAAAAAAAAACGCAATTACTCTTGATCTTAAAGACTTGGCCAATTCGTTTCTGGTATAACTGGCAACAGCCTTTGGACTTAATTCATAGTTCTCACGTATACCGTAAAGTTGAATGTTGGCCTGGATGTATTCAGCAAATTGGACTAAAAAACAACCACATTGTTAGTCAATCAATCATTAAGTCATGATAATTAAAAGTAAAAATG
>JAJLVX010000190.1:0-14001 GCA_030564525.1 Liangdongia berthetii | reverse complement strand
ATTGTTTTATTTACTCTCCTGTTCTTATGATCTTAAACAAAGATCCCAGATCACAATTCACCAGCCAAATCTTTTATTTGACACATCGTCTTCTACTTTCACAATTTCACTTTCAAGTTTGGGCCAATGTTTCAAATTTATGGCGTCTTCACTGTCATCTTCTTTTTCCATTTACGGTATAAGTCAAGTACAACAGTGTGAAAGCTCTCTTATTTTACTTGACTTACTATTTCCCTTACGCCCAAAACGTTAATACAAGTAAAATAAAAATTCGCGAGTAAAAGCTCTCATTGAGAAAAGAGAATTATACTACTAAAGTCAAATTAGGTACCTATTCAAAAACCACAATCTTATGCATTATCTGAAAAGTCACATGACCAAATGATGACTAATGGTTTAATAAGCTGAAAACGAAAAGAAATCCAAAATCAAAACAACATCTTCAACAGTTTAACATCTTAGCAATTTAGAGCTAGTTACAGTCAAACATCACGAAGTAATGGTATATAATAACTTATATTTATTATTAAAAATTATAATTTTACTAACGCAAATTATACTTAGGACTTTGATGCTCTGGAAGAAGTTGACGGCGTGAGGTTCTCATGGAACACCATCCCTACGGCCAAGATCACCGCATCACGACTATCTGTTCCCATCGCATCTTTATACACACCACTAAGAACAAAAGAAAACCTGCCATACCTCCAGTGCAACCCAATTGCTTGCAGAAAGCCATGTGGTACAATATTGAACCCATTCTGCCATGTTGACTTCAACACAAGAACATGGACCTGTCCAGTGTGTTTATCTGTCAACCCATTGCCAGCCGAATACCATCAACAATTACCACCAATGTGTGATCCTAATGCTAGTACTGTTGAGTATATTTTGCCATTGCAAAGTGCACCTTCTAATCCGATCTATTTGTTTGTTGTGGACACATGTTTGAGTGAAGATGATTTCGATGCCGTGAAGGATTCATTACTTGTTAGTTTGGGATTATTACCAGCCAATGCTTATGTTGGGTTTATCACTTTTGGGAAGATTGTTAATTTGTACGAATTTACTGAAGGTGGAACTTTGAAGTCTTACAGTTTCAACGGTGCTAAGGATTATTCAACTACAAAAATTAATGAAATATTGGGGTTTGTATCTTCAGACATCAAATTAGGTCCAGGTCATAACAACATGAACAGAGCATCTTCAAGATTCTTAACTTCTATTGAATTTGCTGAATTCCAATTGACTATGATTATTGAAAACTTGAAACAAGATTCATGGCCATTCAAGTCTAATGAACGTCAATTTAGAGCTACTGGTGCTGCCATCAACCTTGCTTCCAGATTGTTGGAAACCACATATCCAAAGAATGGTGCCCATATAATGGTTTTAACTGGTGGTCCTTGTACTTATGGTCCTGGTACTATTGTTGGTAGAGAGTTAAAGGAACCATTAAGATCACACAATGATATCGAAAAGGATAATGCTAAACATTACAAAAAGGCTGAATCATATTATTCATCATTGGCAGAGATTGCTTCCGAAGCTGGCCATTCCATTGATATTTTTGTTGGTGCTTATGATCAAGTTGGTTTATTTGAAATGGAATCATTAGCTGATAAGACTGGTGGTGCTATTGTTTTAACTGATTCTTTCTCAACAGCGATTTTCAAGCAATCTTTCCAAAAATTCTTTGCAAAGAATGAGTTTGATGAACTTGATGGTGGATTAAATGCTACTTTAGAAGTGAAAGTGTCCAAAGAGCTGAAAATTTCCGGATTTATTGGTCATGGTATTTCATTAAATACCAAATCTCAATACGTTGCCACCCACCCACAATCCAAATATGGTATTTCTGATACTTGTGCTTGGAAACTTTCAAGCGTCTCTAAAAGTTCTACATATGCCATTTTCTTTGATGTTGAAAATTCACAAGTGAACTCTGCATTCCATGCCAATGGTGTTCCAAGTTGTATTATACAATACATTGTGTTTTACCAACATACAAATGGTTCAACCAGACTACGTGTTTCCACTGTTGCCAAGCCATTAGAAATCAATGGCAATGTCAATGCTGGGTTTGATCAAGAAGCTGCAGCAGTGATTGTTGGTAGGGTTGCTGTTAACAAATTAGTCAAGGGAGAAGATGGTTCAGATGTTATTGTTTGGATTGACAAGACTTTGATTGGGTTGTTGAAGGCATTTGCTGAATATAGAAAAGATGATCCAACTTCATTTAGAATCAGTGGGTTGTTTTCATTATTCCCACAATTCATGTATCATTTGAGAAGATCGCAATTTTTACAAGTTTTCAACAACTCTCCAGATGAAACCAGTTTCTACAGACATGTTTTCAACACTGAAGACACGACAAATTCCTTAATTATGATTCAACCTACGTTGACTGCATTTGAACAAGAATGGGAAGAAGGTGAACCAGTGTTATTGGATTCTATTTCCATCAAACCAGAAAGAATCTTGTTGTTGGATACATTTTTCCATGTTTTGATTTACCATGGCTCTACAATTGCAGCATGGAGAGCTCAAGGGTATCAAGATCAAGAAGAATATGCGGAATTTAAAGAATTTTTGAATGAACCGAGACAAGAGGCTTCTGAATTGATTAGTGATAGATTTCCATTACCTAGATTTGTTGATACAGAAGAAGGTGGGTCTCAAGCTAGATTCTTGTATAGTAAGTTGAATCCAACCGAAACTTACAAGAGTACAATGACCTTGGGTGCGGCAATCTTGACTGATGATGTCAGTTTGCAAATGTTTATGGAGAGTGTTCAAAAATTGGTTGTTAGTTCCAGTTAACTTGTTGTATACAGCTTTATATTATAATATCTAGAAAATATGTTTTTAATGTTCTTGTTTTAAAATTTCATAAGAGATTTGTATTAAAAAAAATATAACTATATGATACTACCTATATAAATGGGAAAATTATCAGTTACTCAAGCGTTGTAAGTGGAAGCAGAAACGTTACCACCATGACCAGTCCAGTTGATGTGGATTGGAGTGTCAGCTGGCAAAGTTTCAGAAGCGAATTCAGGCAAAACTCTAAAGGTGTGAGCACCAAAGTAATCTCTTTGGGCTTGCAACAAGTTAGCTGGCAATTGGGCAGATCTGTAACCATCGTAGAATGCTAGAGCAGTGGAGAAGGCTGGAGTTGGGATACCAACTTCGGTAGCCAAACTGATAGTCTTTCTCCAGCCAGTTTGAGCCTTTGTGACAGCGTTCTTGAAGAAGTCGTTAAACAACAAGTTTTCCAAATCTGGGGATTCTCTGTAAGCTTTTGTGATTTCACCCAAGAAAACAGATCTGATGATACAACCACCTCTCCACATTAGAGCGATGGCTGGGTTGTTTAGCTTCCAACCGTACTCCTTACCAGCTTCTCTGATCAACATGAAACCTTGAGCGTAGGAGATGATCTTGGAAGCGTACAAGGCTTGTTCCAAGTTGTCGACAAAGGCCTTCTTGTCCTTAATTAGGTCCTTTGGAATAGTTGGGCCTGGCAAGATCTTGGAAGCCTTGACACGTTCAGACTTTAGAGCAGATAGACATCTGGAGAAGACAGCTTCACCAATCAAGGTGACTGGGGTACCCAAGTCCAAAGCGTTAATGGCAGTCCACTTACCAGTACCCTTTTGACCAGCAGAGTCCAAAATCTTTTCAACTAGAGGAGTACCATCGACATCATCCTTCAACAAGATGTCCCTTGTGATTTCAACCAAGAAGGAGTCCAAAACACCCTTGTTCCATTGGGTAAAGACCTCACCAATTTCCTTATCGGTGAAGCCACCAACTCTCTTCATCAAGTCATAAGCTTCGGAAATCAATTGCATGTCACCGTACTCGATACCATTGTGGACCATCTTGACATAATGACCCGCACCAGCAGGGCCGACCCAGTCACAACATGGTTCACCGTCAGCCTTAGCAGAGATGGATTGGAAGATGTCCTTAATGTGTGGCCAAGCCTCCTCAGCACCACCAGGCATCAAGGATGGACCGTATCTAGCACCTTCTTCACCACCAGAGACACCAGAACCGACAAAGTAGATGCCCTTGGACTTTAATTCTTCATATCTTCTGTTGGAGTCTGGGAAGTGGGAGTTACCACCGTCAATGATGATGTCGCCCTTCTCCAAGTATGGTAGCAGTTGGGAGATAAAGTTGTCGACAGCGTCACCAGCCTTGACTAGCAGCATGACTCTTCTTGGTCTCTTTAGGTTGTCGACCAATTCCTTGATGGAGTGGGCACCGATGATGGACTTGCCCTTTGCTTCGTTGGCAAGGAAGTGATCAACCTTGGAGACGGTTCTGTTGTATGCGACAACGGTGAAGCCGTGGTCAGCAGCGTTCAGGATCAGGTTCTGGCCCATGACGGCTAGCCCAATTAGAGCGAAATCACCACTAGGATTGGTGTTAGTAATCTGGCTTGAGAGCTGTCCTAGTCTATTGCTGTTTGTTATATTAGACATAATCTTGTAGCATAATAAAGTAAAAGACAAATGAAAAAAAAAAACAAGAAAAAGAAGGGGGAAAAGGCACTTACGCTGGTTGAGACATGTTGGAGTAGTGTTCGTAGACTGTGGAGTGTGGGATGTAAGTAAATCTATCAATTGATTTGATTTCACTGTTGGTTCTTCTGGTGGTGATGGTTTCACAGGGGAGAAAAGTGTGTTTTATTTATAAGAGGCTGCCGTTACCCTGCCGAGAAGGAGCAGTGAGGGCCGGTGTGTCAGGTGGTCCACCAGGATGCTGGAAAGAAAGCGAGTCGATGGCTATGGTGGAAGGTGGGAGGTGCCAGTGGGTGCGATTGGGCTGTTCAGGGTGGTGTGTGTCGTCTTTGAAGCGTTTAAATCGGTGGTTATACGAGGAATCTGTGTCTCGAATGTTTAGTACCGGTGAGGTTTATGGAGTGGTTTGTACAGTTTAGAGAAGATGAGAGAGGCTGAGAAGGTTGATTGGTGGTTTAGTTGTGATCTGGATGTTGGGATTGTACTGGAAACCAGTTTTCCATTCGAAGAATCTCGAATAATCTCGAAGAATAGAGGAATCTGTGTAATTATTATCTATGTAACTGTGTAGTGCTGTACAGAAGTAACAGAACACCTGTTTTGATATCCAATTGAAACATCAACAGATCAACAAAATGAAATGAAAATCAAAAACAAAACAAACCAAATCACCAAACTTTATCACAAACCCTAAACTCCCCCATCAGATCAAAGAAAAGAGGTATAAACTCTTCGAGAAAAAAATGTTGAAAATTTGAAAAAAAAACAAAAATTTTCAGTTCCAACATTTGTCTCTTCCTATTCAAACAAACTCAGCTGAACAAGTTCAAATAGTAAGAACCCAATCATGACAATAATAAGAATACACCCAAAAAAGAACACTTACATGATGACTTTATAAATTACTGCGTTATCGTCTTGAACCGGATCGTTTAAGTACCTTCCTTGAAAAGAACCTAGTAAAATCTGAAGTGTTTCTTTTTATTTGTTTTATTATCACTTATCATATAGAAACAGCACTAACAACTAGCTTGGATGTTTAGAAGATTTGTTTCTGACTATATTCGTTCCATACCCGATGCTTACCCAGTACTATCCAAAGTGAGGTTTCCAAACGTGTTGAGGATTCCTCAATTCAGACAGAAATACCAAAATGTCCAGTTTGATCCAAAACTCAAAAGAGTTGAAGAACTAGTGTCGGTTGAGGGTAAAGTCACTTCTATTAGAAAAGCTGGTAAAGCTATGATGTTTATTGATATTGTCCAAGATTCTCAAAAATTACAGGTTTATGTGAGTAATGCTATGATTGATTTGGATAAGGAGCAATTCGTCCAACGCCAAGGTGTTATCAAAGTTGGTGATTCCATTTGTTGTTATGGTCATCCAGGTGTCACGAATTCTGGTGAATTATCTTTGAAATGTACAAAACCAGTCAATATCGCTTCAGTTTCTTTAACAACTATTCCTCCAAAACTTGCTGATTTAAGTTTGAGAAATTCTTATAGAAGTTTGGATTACCTAGTGAATAAAGAATCAAAAGAATTCATCATTGCAAGATCAAAAATTATCAAGCAAATTAGAAGCTTTTTGGATAGCAAGGAATTTATTGAAGTCCAAACGCCAATCATTGCAAACTCTTCAAAAGGTGCAAATGCAACTCCTTTTACAACTTCTTCACAACATATTAAAGATGAAGAAAAAAATAATTTGTTGCCATTACAACTTCGTGTTGCTCCAGAATTATGGTTAAAGAAGCTGATTATTGGTGGGTTTGACAAGGTTTATGAAGTTGGGTCTGTTTTCAGAAATGAAAAAGTTGATGCTGTACATAATCCTGAATTCACCACTGTTGAATTTTACCAAACGTTCACTTCTTT
Organism: Liangdongia berthetii; assembly: GCA_030564525.1. Classification (NCBI taxonomy): domain Eukaryota; kingdom Fungi; phylum Ascomycota; class Saccharomycetes; order Phaffomycetales; family Wickerhamomycetaceae; genus Liangdongia; species Liangdongia berthetii. Next base: position 7,589 of record JAJLVX010000190.1, on the reverse strand, counting down.
GGAAGAATTGATGGGATTGACTGAATCATTATTTGATCAATTATTGACACAGTTGGAATCTTCACCAGTTTGCGCTCCACAAATCGCTAAACTACGTGAACAATTCCCACAATCCACTGGGAAATTCACCAAATATGAATTTATCCCAACAATTGAATCCATAACAAAAATGCCATTCCCTCAACAATTGACACAAGAATCATTACTAAACTATTTGAAAGAGGTTAATGTTCCAATCCCAACTATAACTTCTGTTCCTCATTTACTGGATGCTCTATCTTCAAAATTCTTGGAACCATTATCAGCAAACCACAAACCAATCCTGATATACAACCAACCAGCAGTAATGTCACCATTAGCAAAATCCTCTGCAATCTCCTATGGTGGCAATCGCACATATGAGATTTCACATCGTTTTGAATTGTTCATCAATGATGCTGAATATGTCAATGCTTACGAGGAGGAAAACTCTCCAATACAACAAAGACTGAAATTCCAACAACAGCAGTCGTTAAAAGATGAGTTTAGTGATGAGGAGAGCATTGTGCCGGATTATAAATACGTTGAGGCTATGGAACTTGGAATGCCTCCAACTGGTGGTTGGGGGTTAGGTGTTGATAGATTATCTATGCTTCTGACTGGTCAGGAGAGAATCGAGAGGGTTTTAACCTTTGGGAATATCAACCATGTTATCAAGCAGTGAGATTCTTGTTTGATATGCTCTTGTATATAGTTTTTCATATAAATATAATTTTTAACTGGTTTAAAATAGAATTTTATGTAAAACCAAGAGCCGATGGAAGGATTCGAACCAATAACTTTACCGAAAAATGAAGAAAAGCCAAAAAAAAGGGATGGGAAATATTCATCTTTGAACCACATTTTAATGAGATTAACTTCAATGAACAGTGTATTTATCATGATCAGAAGCTCCACATTTCACTATTAATATGTTACATGTTGCTAAATTCTAATTATTCTGGGTTTGGTATTCCATTCATAGTGTTAAAAGGATGCTTGATGGTTTACTTGTGCTTCTTGAGTAAATGCATGAAATGTATCATTGCATTGCCCAGTGAATCTTAGTTAATGCACCAAAGAAACTTAGGACAAAATAGGTTGTTGCATGCCAGGTGATCATTGCGATAATTTCATTTTCATTTCCTCTGGTGGTCAGATCAGTCACAAGGGCTGAAAGGGAGAAGCTTTTCATTATTTGAGATTTCAGTTTCATCATGACAATAATAGAAACTTGTTGAGCCAAAAAAAAGTCTTGGGTTGCTATATACATATTATTATTGTGGATACAATGTTTGATTTGATCTATGGAAACTAATAATAGAATGGTTAATAATGGTTTATGAACTGCTGGATGTTGTAACTTGTTCCTTAAATTGATTTTATTTTCTGTGTCATGATGATCTATACTTTAGAGTCCAACCATTATGGTCCTACAGGTGATGCAAGGTTATACAGTTCATTTGAATTGACCTAGTCTTATAATATTTACAGGTGTAAATAGGTTCACAAACTCGGCCTAAGCTTTTAAAATCTTTGAAGGCATGCAGTTTATGAAGTGCTTGAAAGTTGAAACATGCACAGACTGCACGTTGTTTTAGGTAAAGTTTAAAGAAGTGGCATTATTATTATTTGCTGTTGCCGTATTCAGAATAGCTTCATTGAATATCTGTGATGTATTGGTTAATTATTATGACCGGTTCGGCTATCTTGTTCCATCTCATTAGTTGCATTTTTTTGAATTGTTTGAATATAATGATTTGCTGAATTCAAGTTAGAGATGAAAGGTACTGGTTGAGATTGGACAATTAACCTGAATCTTGAATATACTGCTGTTTGGAGTTTGGAGTTTGGTACCTTTTTTCTGGTGTGTGATTTCCATGCAATTCTGTTTAATTGAAAATTTTGGTACACAAGTTGGGTGGTCATTTCACACAACTCTTAGATTCATGTGGTAATCAAGTTGCTAATTATAACAATATGCCATCATTATTATATTAAAGTTAAGAGAAATTGGTTCTTGGCTTACTGCTCGAAATTATTTGAAGTCTAATGATTCTGTTCTTTTTTTTTGGTTTCTTTCATACTGGCATTTGGAAATTATTTATGCTGAGACTCCAACCCAAAATATTCAAAACCCAAAATAGTTTGAATATTTAATAGTGATTTCTATATGAGCTTTAACTAAGCAGTTTGAAATTATCAGAGAGGTATTGTTGTCGATGAAATAGAGCCTTTATTCTTTCATTTTACCCAGATTAGAGCTTTTGAGGAATTCATTTGAAATAAGAATGGGCACCAAATATTACTTATACAGATCCAAATAATAACAATAACCATGATACTATGATATAAATGAATATATTGTGAGTTATTACATGATGCTCCATATTTTTACTTCATATATATGGACTCTGATGTGCTTTAAAAGTTTTTGCTCCATGTTCAACTTCATCATAACAAACAACAAACAACAAAACAAGGCCTGATAAATAGACAAAGAAGAACATTTTTAAAAGTATATTATGATATGCTGCACAAATGTGATGTTTTTGTTTTCAGAAATGCTATCGGTTTCTGTAATTTATTTATTGTTCATATTGTTTATTATACCAACCACAGCACCACATCAAACCACAACACAGATACACCAAAACGTAAGAATTTGCAGAACTGAAAACACATTACAGGCATTTGCTTTATTTAATAATTTGGTGCTTTGGTATTTTAAATCTAACAAATGTCTCTACAATGTTGCTGTTTTGCGTTTAGCATAGGTTCAAAGAAAATTCATCATTTCCCACGTTACAAACATCATTGATTGCAAGAATTCACAAGAAATCAATTAAAACCATATAGAGAGGCAATGATGTGCTATTTCATTTTTGTTTATGTTGGAAATTTGTCTCTTAGATATTCCATTGTTGTTGAAACCCAATATGATATCAAATTAGACCATTTCACTCATTCCTCATATTTCACAATATTCAAATAACTAATATAATAACACTATATGTATATGAGTTTGACGTTTTGCTGAATATAACATTGCTTCTGTACTTGATTGTTGTTATTCTTGCATTTACAAGTTTATATGATTGAAGCTCATGAGTGTGAGTTTATGAATATTATTGAATCCAAACAAATTTTTGACCTAATGATTCTTAATATAAAACTCATTTTATTATTCAAAGAGTCTAACATTTGATCATCATGATTTATTGTTTTGTTTGAATTTATACCGTTGGAGTTTTGTGGTTCCTTAAAAGCACTTGGTCATCTGAAACTTCATATACACTTGACAAGAAACTCAGGATGTCGAGCACAAATTAGCACTATAAATAAATATAATTAGTCCAAAATCAAATTTATATAGAATTATGAGTGAGATAATATATAGTAGTTGGTTACCTAAAAAAAGTCAGTCAAAACTGTGTATTGTAAATCTCGTTTAATGAGACTTATCCTCCAACAAAAATGTGTGATTTGCTTACCATTGTATAAAAATAATTATTTAATATTGGACAAAACCGAAATTTGACCAGAAGAAATACATATATATATCTTACAAACCAAACTGATAATTGGTTGCTACTGTTTTCCAATATAAGTACGAAGTTGTTAATTAATATTAAAACACTTGAACATCAAAAGCTACATATAATAGAAAAGACCGGCCGCATACTAAAACATGTTGCAATTTTCTAGCCTTATGCAAAATTCTCAATGCACCTACAGACTACAAACATTAGGATGCAATACAGCTTGTTCAATTAATTCGTAAAATAGTATCAGGAAATCACGTCGAATCACGATTCACGAGTCACTATTATAGACTCTAATAGATTTAACCAATGAAATTAGATTTCAAATTAAATTGATGCAGCAACAGAATTAAACAAAAAAGCTCTTTAATTAATAAATCAAGTACAGCCTTAATAATTGCTTGTTCAATAAAATCCACAATGTCAATCCACTTATTGGTTTGTTTTCGTATTTGATTCCGAAGTTTCTCCCAACATCAAGTTTGGTATTGCCTTCATTCTCTACATATACAGTGTACACCACTGACCAGTAGATTTGTGCATAATAAACCTCATGCAAATAATCATATTATGTCTGTGACCTGAAGTTAAGACTTTGCTGTGCAGCCAATGAAAAAGGTCCCAAATTGTAGAATTATAAACATGCATAATTATGCATCACACTGCATCTGATTGTTACGATAATTATAATAGAATTGCACCCAGTACCAATAGGAAATCGAAGAAAAAAAATTGTTACAAAACTTTAAAAGCCTTAAAATTGAAATAATCTATCAAAATACATATGTGAAAATGATTCTAATTGGGCTAATGTTTTCGGGCTCAGGAGTTTTACAACTTTACTGCACTTCTATACGCTTGTGTTGGAAAGCCTCGGGAATCGGTAGTAGAATTTCTCTGATATGAACGATAATCTAGCAAAAAGATAAATATAAATACTAATAGTTTATAGTTTATAGTATATTATATGACCATTAAAAATATTAAATGAGCACATGTGATGGTACCTGTACATAAATTTCAGTGTTCAGTTGAGCAGGTTTTTCTAAAATTCAGGGTGTGATTTTTTTTTGTAGAGTGGCATCGCAGGGTCCAAAGTCAAACCTAAAAACCAAAAGAATAACATAGTCTTTCCAAACAAACTATGCTTGCTGCACACGTTTTAAACATGGCAGAAGACTCAAAAATCAAGAATCAAGATGCAGCAGTGACCAGTCTGTTACATGTACAGTGCACCACAGTACACTTAACAAAACTGATACGGTTGATCAGAAAACTCTATGCTCACGAATCACAACCACACTCATGATCACATTCACTTGAGCTATAACAAACGAGAAACTTTACTGTATGGACCATGAACACTGAACTGTGATAAGTCCAAGGTTGAATAAGTGAATATCTCATCTTACTCTATTGTCGAGAACGGAGGATTTTACCAAATGCAGCATGTTGAAGTACATATTACCTGTATGCATTGCAATGAGGTTAAAAAAAGTCAGTCATCAAAGTCTAGCGGTACTGATCTGAAACCAAAAGTTTGCCGTGTGTGCTGTGCATTAAAGATGCAGTAGTTACATTTGGAGATTTATTAATGGTCCTCAAAACTGCAACCACTCATTCCCTATGGATTCATGATGAAAAATTTTAAACTATTTAATCTAGAAGATCTGATCTAATTGATAACTCTGATTATAATCTCTGGACAATTAAAGTTTTATAACAATATCAGACAAAGATGAAGATTCTAACTTTGCTATATTTTGTGTTATGCTGTTTATGGTACACTTGTTTAAGTGATGCCAAGGTTCATAAAATGACTACTATGAAAAACAAGAAGGGTATCAAACTTGAACTTGGTTGTGCCAGCGTTGTTAGTGATTTGAAATGGCAGGTTAATGCCACTGAACGTTATGTTTACTACAAAAAACTTTGTACTCATCCTCCATCAAGTGCTACGGTTGTTACTTGCATCATTGATAATGGCGGTGGTAAACCGGATGCCAACGTTGCAAAGCAAGGTCTTAACTACTTGGTTACATACTGCAACAACTATGGTCATTTGAAAACACCAGCTACATATGAAAATTTTATCAAGACCTGGGAAAATGGTACCAAGTATATCGTTGATATTGATGCTGCTGAAAAGGCTGGTCATCCATACAATTTAACCACCCACAAGTTCAATGTCCCAGTCAAGATTCCATACAGTGAAATCAAAGACTATATGGGTTATATTGATGGATTGTACTATAGTATGGATGAATCCACAATTTTTAGTGGTATCTTTTACTGTTTTTTCATCTTCGTTTTCTTGTTTCATGCTATTGCAAACTATGTTATGAAACTTGGTTTCCACACCAAATGCAACAACCAAGTGTTTAAATGGTGGAGAGCCAAAATTTCAATTCCAGCGTTATTCAGCAACAAACACACTCAACCATTTAGTGTTTTGAGGGTGTTCACCGGGTTGATTCCAACTAGAATTGAATCTATTGTTGTCTTTCTGTTCTTTTGGCTGAATTTCTTATTTGTCTGTGTTAACTATGATTTTACCAATGGCTATTTTTCAAGAAGAAAAGAGCTTGACCTAATGGTTGGATATAGAACAGGTATCATGTGCTTTGGTTTGATTCCGTTACTGATTTTGTTTGCGGGAAGAAATAATTTCATCACTTCAGTCACAGGTATCCCTTATTCTACCTTGATTGTTTATCACAAATGGGTTGCAAGATTCATGGTTTTACATGCAATTATTCATAGTGCTGCCTACACAGATTACTTTTTGGTAGTTAGCGGCAAAGTCTCAGGGTTTTACAGTAGTGTTTTTATACAATGGGGTGCTGTTGCTACTGTTTCTGGTGGTGTCATTTGGTTCCTATCATTCTATTTTTTCAGAGTGTTGTCCTATGAATGGTTCTTGTTCTGGCACATTGTTCTTGTAATCATTTTTATTGTTGGTTGCTGGTACCACTGTTTACCACTAGGTTGGTTAGAATGGTTATACGCATCATGGGCAGTTTGGATTTTTGAAAGAATGATTAGAGTCATCAGAATGTTCACATTTGGATTCAGAAAGGCTCACTTTCAATTGATTTCTGATGATACTTTTAAAGTCAGAGTTAAGCACAGTGGATTTCAAAAGTACTTCCCAGGCTCATACTGTTACTTATACGTTATCACACCAACCATGTTTTTCCAGGCTCATCCATTTACTATAATCAACGGTGCAACATCTGATAACGAGCTGACTTTCTACATCAAGACCAAAGCTGGTATTACAAGAAAAATTAGTAAAATGCTTGAAAAGCTACCAGAACAGTCCAAAGAAATTCTTGTTTCTGTGGAAGGTCCATATGGCCACAGAGCTCCAATGGAAAAATATGACACTGCATTATTATTAACAGGTGGTAATGGTATTCCAGGTCCATATTACCATGCCCTGGATTTGAGTAAAAGAGATATAAAACAACAAATCAAGTTGTACTGGACTATGAGAAATGCAGAAGCTGTTTGCTGGTTGTATGAAGAACTAAAGGTTTTGGCTAATTTGGGTAAGACTGAGATTCATATTAATATTACTGGTGATTGCCCTGTTGCATTATCTGAAGATAGTGAAAGCATTCCAAAAGGTGACTCCACAGAGTCTGATAGTGGTAATGAAAAGGGTGATACAAAAGAAGAGAAAAAGTATAATGATGAATTTGAACCAGTTCAAGGGAAGGAAGATTATGAAACTGTTATTCGTAATTTGAGCAAGCTTAATGTTCATTTTCACCACGGTAGACCAAACCTTGAAGAATTAATTCGCTCAGAGTTCTTGGACCATGGTGTTGTAGACTGATCTTCTTTGCTACTAATAGTTCAACTATACGTTCACTCATAAATAGCTATTTTGATATCTTTATTAATAAAACTATATAAACTTTATGACTGATTAATGTCTTTATATATTTTCTTCTAACTAGTATGCTTGGTATTGGTCATTCTGTTGAGTACATGATCTAAGGCACTAGTGATAATACA
>JAJLVX010000189.1:0-14186 GCA_030564525.1 Liangdongia berthetii | reverse complement strand
TCTCTGCAACTTACATGAGTTTGATTGACAAGAGAAGAAAGAATAACGATATTAAGGATAGAGATTTGATTGATACTTTGATGAAGAATGCTGTTTACAAAGATGGTGTCAAAATGACCGATCAAGAAATTGCAAACTTGTTGATTGGTGTTTTAATGGGTGGTCAGCATACTTCTGCTTCCACTTCTGCTTGGTTCTTGTTACACTTGGCTGAAAAACCAGAATTGCAAGATGAACTATTGGAAGAAGTTGAAAGAGTTACCGGCGGTCAAGATGTCACTTATGATATGTTACAAGAGATGCCATTGATCAACAACACCATTAAGGAAACTTTGAGAATGCACATGCCATTACACTCCATCTTCAGAAAAGTTGTCAACCCATTGCCAGTTCCAAACACATCCTATGTTGTTCCAAAGGGCCACCATGTCTTGGTTTCCCCAGGGTTTGCCATGACTAACGATGCTTACTTCCCACAGGCTGATGTTTTCAACCCACACAGATGGGATGACGCTAAGCAATCCCAATCTGCTGACGAAAAGGTTGTTGATTATGGGTTTGGTGCCGTTTCAAAGGGTGTTTCTTCCCCATACTTGCCATTTGGTGGTGGTAGACACAGATGTATCGGTGAACAATTTGCTTATGTTCAACTAGGTACTATATTGTCCACTTTTGTTAGAACTTTTAGATGGAAGTTCCCAGAAGGTAGAAGTTTGCCAGCTGTTGATTACCAATCCATGGTTACTTTACCAGTTGATCCAGCTTTGATTGAATGGGAACTAAGAAAATAGATACAAACATATAAAGAACAAAAAATGAAAAAAAAAAAAAAATGATAGAAATGAAATCACTTGAATGAACATAATCTATCAAGAAAACAAATGACTCAAGTCAATCAAAAAACGTTAATGCACAGAAATGTTTTATATTTATAAATTTTTTTATCAACAAATTCCTTTTTGCTTTTTTCATTCTAGATGATCCCACCTTTTAATCAATTTATTGCAATACATATTATTAATTATGCTATTATAACGAATCTACAACTGAGAAATATAATTTAACTATTTTTTTTTTAGTGTACATCACCATCTTATAATAAACTATTTAGCCGCATCAATCCCATCTGTGGACCCACCCTTTTCAGAGGTAACAGAACTAGCAGCAGTAATAGTCTCTCTTAAACTCTGATCACCATCAGAATTCAATTTTTGTCTTTTGATACTATCTTTGTAAGTCGCACTACGTTTGTGACGCTCACGTTCAGTTGCTTCATCACGTTCCTTCCTTCTCTTCTTCTTTGCTTCATATTCATGCCATTCACCGTTCAATGCAGCTGGATCCAAAGGTTCTGCAATTGGGGTTTCTTGGAAATATGGATGCTTCAATGCTTCATGTGCTGTTAATCTCTTTCTTGGATCATAAGTTAATAATTTGCAACTCAAATCAAAGCATTCTGGTGATAAAACAGAGGAATACTTCTCTTTAAACATGCTTGGATATAACTTCTGTGGTTTCAACATTTCATACCATGGTAATTCATTCATACCACTCCAATCTTGTAAACTTGGTGTTCCCAAAACTTCAAAAATAGCATACAATTGTTGGATTTCATCTTGAGCTTGGAAAACAGCCTTTCTGGTAAACAGTTCAACTAATAAACACCCAATACCCCACATATCAACTTCTCTCTCATAATTGGTGGTACCCAGTAATAACTCAGGTGGTCTATACCAAAGAGTGATGACTCTGTTTGTATAATCTGGAGATTCATTTGGTTTTAATGCTTTCATTTTTCTTGCCAACCCGAAATCAGTGATTTTCAATACACCATTTTTATCAACCAATAGATTAGATGCTTTGATGTCTCTATGGATGATTCTTTTTGAATGAAGATAATCTATACCTTGTAATAATTGATTAAAAAAGTATTTACAGTTTGCATCAGAAAGCTTTATATCAGGATTTGATAGCAAACCAGATAAATCATTGTCAGAATAGTTGAAAATCATATGAATATTTTGTGCTTCTTCAACCATGATTTCTAATAGATTAACAATATTTGGGTGATCAAATGTTTGTAATAGTCTTATTTCTCTCATGGCAGTAATAGGGAACCCTTCACGTTCACTTTCCATTCTTAATCTTTTCAAAGCCACAAATTCATTTGTGATGATGTTTCTAGCTTTATAAACCATACCATATGTACCTTCACCAACTTGTGAAACCTTTTCATAAATAGATGTATCTCTTGATGATTTGATGTATGATATTTGTAACCTTGGCTTTGGTTTTTCAGGTTGCTGTTCTTTTTTCGCTGATGTTTCAAATTGTGCTGAAGATCGTCTTTGACTATTATTTTGTTGCTGGGGGCGTTGACGTTGGTTTTGATTAAGAGGTCTGTTTAGTCTTGAATTAGTTCTTCTCAATGTGTTATTATTGAAAGTTTTGGTATCAGTTGCACTATTATTATTGTTTTCAATATTGTCTTTAAAATCACCACCTGGTCTATATGATCTCCCGCCATTATACGTTTTGATGCCAGTTCTATTGATATTATTCTGTTTTGGTAATGTGAAAGACATCTTCTTTGGACCCTTTGGAGCCAGTGATAAATCGAATGGCTTTTTCTCTGATTCTTGCTGCTGTTGTGTTTTTCGCAGTGAATCGTCACTCTTTATGTTTCTATCATTATTTCTATCGCTTTGTTGCTGCTGTTGTTGTTCTAATTCATTCTTATTGTGTTGATGTGGTCTTGAGTTGAAGAATCGATCATGACGGTCTCTATTTGAGTTTGAATTTGAACTGTTGTTATAATTGTGATTATTATTTTTCATGCCATGTGTACTTTGAGGGCCTAGAGGTCTGTTTTGAACTCTTGAATCTGTAACGAGTGTATTCTTTTGTATAGAATCACCATGCTGTTCACGTTGTTTTCCACGCTCACGTTCTGGACCAGCAGCCAATCTTGAACCCAGGTCTTTTCTTTGTGAGCTTCTGGTATACCCAGGCTCAACTCTATGGTGCTGATAATTATGGCGTTGTTGCTGTTGAGGCTGGTAATTCTTGTTGTCTCTTGGCCTGCTACCGCTGTGTGGGATATATGTGCTTCTAGGAGCCTTTGGATCACGTTCGTTTGCTGAAAAAAAAAAGTTAATTAATAAAAAAATCTTATCAAGGAAAAACAAACGCTACTATTAACATACACTCCATTTGACCAATAAATCCTCTGTTGTTTTCTTGTCTTGACTAATAGAACTGTTTCTGTTATTGTTACGCCTTCGCTTCAACTTTTCAATAATTTTTTTTGCAACAAAAAGTCGTGGCCGTCCAAAAACATCTCTCATTATAAAGAGTGAGAGTAAGCACGAGTGAATAACTACAGTGTTTATGATATATTATCACATCTTTTTCTGTTCAATTCATCAAATATACAAGCCAGTGTTTAATATCGTATTCTCTTTATTTTTTTCTTTTTCTATTGCATTTCTTGCCCAAATGAATGTGTATAATGCAAATATAAAAAACTTTTAGTAGTAACAGTAATGATAATAGTAATAATAATAATGATAATAAACGAATAAAACAACAAAAAACATCAAATTCATAACAACTCTAAACCCTTTTCTCTTTTTAGAAATTATAAAGTGTTTTTTTACACTTCATAATTTTATTAACTCAGTGCTTACCGTTAGTACGCTTATGACGTAGTTCGTTTTGTTGCTTTTCAACTTCTGGGTCATAAGCAATGAATTCATCCAAACCTCTACCACCAGCAACCATTGGTAGAACAGGAACCTTCTTTTCAATGTAAACTTCCAACAAGACTGGACGGTCAGAAGCCAAGAAAGCCTTTAGACCTTCATCCAATTCTTCTTGCTTGGTAACTCTGATACCTTCGAAGCCCATGGCATCAGCCAACTTTTGGAAATCTGGGTTGGTTTGATGAGTGTGAGCATAACGATGTTCATAGAACAGAGATTGCCATTGGGTAACCATACCTTGTTCTTCATTGTTCAAAACCAAAACCTTAACTGGGGCACCGGCTTGAACAGCAGAAGACATCTCCATCAAGGTCATGTTGAAAGAGGCATCACCATCAATGTCAATGACAATAGCTTCTGGCTTGGCAACTTGAGCACCAATAGCAGATGGTAAACCGTAACCCATGGTACCCAAACCACCAGAGGTGACAAAAGTTCTTGGGTGCTTCCAAGTCCAGTATTGGGCAGCCCACATTTGATGTTGACCAACACCTGTTGTGACAATGACTGGTTTATCTTGCTTAGCAGCTAGATCAGATAATTTTGAAATGACAGTTTGTGGTTTGATCTTGGAACCTGGAGTTTCCTTCAAGTAATCATATGGATATTTACGCTTCCATTTCTTGATTTGATCAAACCATTGTGGTCTTTCCTTGACAGATTCAACCAATGGAATGAAAGATTTCAAGTTTGTAGCAACGTCACCTTCAACAGCTTCAGTAGCTTGAACAACCTTGTTGATGTTCTTTGGGGCAATTTCGAAATGTATGATACCACCTCTACCTTCTTCAGCAGCTCTCTTTGCAGCTGGTGCAAACTTAGTAATGTTACCAGTGACACGATCATCAAATCTTGCACCTAAAGCGATAATCAAATCAGCATTTTGAATGGCCAAGTTGGCAAAAGCAGCACCATGCATACCCAACATATCTAGAGACTTGAAATCTTCTTGATCAAAAGCACCCAAACCTTGTAGAGTAGTTGTGACTGGGATTTGAGCCTTATCAGCCAATTCTTTTAGTAAAGCTGGACCTTCTTCAGAATTTAAAATACCTGCACCAACGTACAAGATTGGTTTCTTAGCCTTGTTTGTCAATTCGGCAGCTCTTTTAACAGCAGCCAAAGTGAATTCAGTGACAGCAGTTTTTCTCAATTCACTCAATGTGTTTGATGGGATAGTAGATTTGATTGGAATAGCATGTCTCAAGATAGCAGAAGTGACATCCTTTGGCAAATCAACCAAGACAGGACCAGGTCTACCAGAGGTGGCAATTTCAAAAGCTTCATTGATACGTCTTGGTAACTCAGCAACGTCTTTAACCATAACGTTCCATTTTGTACAAGATCTGGAAATACCAACGACATCGGCTTCTTGGAAAGCATCGGTACCAATAGCACCAGTAGCAACTTGACCGGTGAAAACAACCAATGGAACACCATCAGCCAAAGCATCAGCCATTGGGGTGACAACGTTAGTAGCACCTGGACCAGAAGTGACTAAAACAACACCTGGCTTCCCGCTGGCTCTAGCATAACCTTCAGCCATATGACCAGCACCTTGTTCATGTCTTGGTAGGACAAATTTGAATTTTTCAGATTCATGGATAGCATCATAAACTGGCAAGATAGCACCACCTGGATACCCAAAGATGGTGTCAACATTATGTCTAACCATCATTTCATGGAAAATTTGACCACCAGTCAAACCAACAAAAGAGTCATCAAGTTCAACATTTTTGTTCTTGGACTTTTTAAGGGCTTCTGGAGCTGGGATCTTGGCTTCGTCGGCAATGTTTGTGTTTTGTGCAAATGAAGGAGCAGGAGCTTCTCTTGTAGCGGCAGAAGAAGAGTTGTAACGTTGTTGTTGTTGCTTTGCAATAGCTCTGGTGTATCTGGCACTGCACTTCGCAATGTGTAGAGAGCGACGGCCACTAGCAGACTTGAATGTGGTGGACAACATTATTCTTGTGTGTGGTTATATATATTAGTATAGAAGTGGTAATATACTGTATAAGAATATATATAGAAGAATAAGAATATAGGAGTATTATAACCTCTTCCAAGACAAGATGATGATGATGATTCATTCAAAATAATTTTCAAGAATTTTTCAGTAAAAAAAAAAAAAACATGCTGTGCGGCGCCAACCAGAAAAGATGTGATGTTCGGCAAGTCGTTGGTGACTTTACCTTGATGTGTGTGTATCAATTGGGGTTACTACTACAGTCTATTACCGTTACTATACTACTAGCTAATGATGTATCACTCCATTCATAATATAGCATAAACAATAGAACACCATAACAATATAACCATGTAACAATTGAATCACTCCAGAATCACATCACACCAAAATTAAAACACCAAAACACCAGCAAATTTCCCCACGCCGGTTCCGCACACCAAAATCAAATTTGGCCAAAAGAAAAGAAAACATTTTGTGGAGAAGCGGAATATTTTTGGAAAGGCCACTAAGCTTATGACACATTACTTTCAATTCAATTCAATCTCTCATAAAACAAAACATAGACATCACTGCTACTCATATGCGAATAACCATCTCCTCCAGCACCATGCTCGGTGCTCTTCACATTCTCATCATCAAAGTAGTACCAATTCGGGTGCTTCAAATCATGTTGTAGATTCTTATTCACAATCGCTGTATAGTGACCAGATTTCAACGTACCATTATGATTAATCAAGCCAAATAATCGATACTTGACTGTAGTACCATTATAATCAATGTCTAATAACAACGGATACTGAACAACAGCTTCATCCTTCTGTGATGCATCATAAAATAAAAATCTGGACAAATGAATAATTAAAACAGGTGGTAATAAAACAAACTTTAATGATTTGATTGAAGATCCAGCATTGTTCTTATTTCTTGTACTGTGACTTGTCTTTGATGTAGCTCTTGAAGAATGGGCACTTGATGCTGAACCAAATAATGTCCGTCTTTTGGGTGGTTTATGTGGACTTGATGATCTGCCACGACTGCTCTTGCCTAATTTGAAATGCAACCTCATTCTATGTTCTTTAGGCTCATCTGTACTGGAACTATGATGATCATGATTATGGTTATTGCCATTACTAGAATTAGTGCTAGCAGAATTTGAACACTTTGGACATTCCCATGCATTATCTCCCGTTAAAACTTCTTCATTGGTAAATAATCGAATACAATCCTCCAACATAACCTTCTTCAATCTTTTCCCATTAATCTCCTTTGGAATAACTAAACTCAACATGTAAAATGTGGAATAATTGACACTTTTATACCCACAATTTAAACATTCCAAAGAATCTTGTAATTGACCTTGGAAGATCTTGGATATTGGTGAAAATCCTTGTTTGATCAAATTTTCAAACCAATCATTATAATCTTTGCCCAATTTCTCATAATTCATCAGCTCTGGATAATCATTAACAACACTATTGGAATTTGATAATTCATCATGTAAATGATCCAATACAAACATCAGAAATTCTTGTGTATCTTGCTGTTCTGTAGGGATCCTTAAATCAGGTCTTAATTCAGAACATGTTTTGATAAAACTTGTTGGAACAATTGAACACCCACCATTTAAAAACATTTTTTTGAATAGCATGGCCATCGATGGACTTAATTTCGTCTTATGGAAACTCTCATTATAATAGTCAATATATTTGTTCTTCAAAAACACATCTCGAAACATCCGACTCGCAAATAAACATTGAATCATACTATTAATATAACAACTATTCCCCAGGTTGCGTAACCCTGTTACTGACAATCGAACAAAAATATCAGCACTATTATTTATAGTTGGTACAGAATGACTATCAATCTTCCATATAGCTAAATCTTGATGTGAAGTTGGGTATGGTTTGTATCCTGCATGTGGTGGTGGTGGTTGATATTGTTGTTGGTGAACATGATTACGATGTAACTGAGGAGCATATTGAGAGTAATGAACTGGCTCTTGGTATTGATAATATTGAGAAGGATATGGTTGTGGTTGCACGGGTGTACCAACCGGTTGTCTTGAGTATCCATTTCTTGCTGTTACAATTAATGATGAAGATGATGAAGATGGTGGAACTGGCGGAGGCGGTATCCCAGGTGGTAATGATGCTACTGGTGGCATTGATAATGGTGGCTGACCAATACCCGTCCAATTTGGTCTATGAGTAGCAGCAGATGTTTGATTGGCAACGATACCTTGTGAATAGCCAATATTTTTGTTATTGTTGTTATTAGCTGTTGGATATGGCTGATCTGCTGGATATGGTAAGCTTGGTTTAGGCCTTGGTTTAAACTTCAATATATCACTACTTTTGTGATTCTTGGAAACAAATTTAATCCAAGCATCAAACCCACCGTTCAAAGTCTTGGAATCGATTTTCTCTTCTAATAACAAATCATTGAATTTGGAAATGAAATCACTTGTTGAGAAAAAAGTTTTATTATCAGTATATGATAATACTCTATCATATTTTTTGATATTGCAGATTTTCAAATAATCTTGAGTCGATAACGTAACTTTCAATGCATCTTTAAACTGTTGAAAATCATTAGTATTGATGATTAGGGATGGATCAACATTAACAACATTTTCATATGGAATGTGATTTGTAGCAAATTTCTTTTGACCTCTTAAATCAAAAATCAAATAATTTAGATAACCAGATGATAATTCATTATAAAGGTCTTTGGCTGAAATTGTAGAAATAATATCTTCATCATCTTTATCATATGCATAAATAGAATGATAAGAATCTTTCCGATGTCCAGATCTTGGTGCTAATTCTTTGTAAATTTGTTCTTTCTCCAATTCTTTTGATAAATAATTGGCATGATCATTTAAATTCAAACGATCAAAATGTGACTCAAGACTTGTAGAAAATGTACTGGCATGTCTTACTTTCTGAAATGGTTTATCAAAACCAATTGCCTGATAAGAATCCTTTTTATTATTGTTATGACTTGGTGGCTTTGGTGGTGGTGCTGGATTGACCACTTCAACATCTCTTCCTGTAGCATATGATGAAGAAGATGATGAAGATGAATAAGCAGATGTTTTTGGTGATGCATCATCTTCTAAAACTTCTGCTAATGAATGTGGAGGTGGAGGAGGAGGTGGTGGTGCATGTGATGGAGGGGCATGAGAGAAATCTGACAAAGAATCCATAGAAAAATTAGCAGCCAGTTTCAATTGATCATTTGGTTGTAAGTCTGGAGGCTCCCAAAGATCATCTGTGACTGATGAATTTGTTGAAGGTGTAGACCTTATAGATATGATTTCAGGATCCTGGTTTTGTTCGTCAATATCAGCAGCAGTATCGGTACCACCATTCTGATCGTTTAACAGTTGAGCCAAATCTTTTTGTAATGTGGATGCTGGTAAAGTTTGAGATCTAGTCTTTTTTGCTCGCAGATCAGGTTTCTTGTTGAGGAAATCAATGTAGTTGATAACAGCCAACTTCACATTTGACATGTTTAACTGAGCTTCATACATCAATTTCATTGAGATAAACAACTCATAGTTCTTATTCTTGATTTGGAATTGAATGGAGTTGGGGATGATCAAATATATGTAGAAAAGACCCACAATAAAGTTCTGTAGCGCTAGCTCAAATTGTTTTCCAACAATGTTGTGTTGATATTCTTCAAAGTTTGCCTCAGCAGCTTCAATCAAATCAATAATCTTCATCAATTTCAAATCATTCAAATAATACTCCACATCTTCCTGATAAATGTCCATAACAACCTCGATCAACTCATTCGAGTATTCAGGAGTGTAAAGATCAAAACTGTCTTGAGACGCCATGATTCATGTAAACAGAAAAGAGGGATCTTTTAATATAGATATAAACACACACGCACACACTTTACGCACAAAAGATGGCTATGGGGGAGGAATGATTTTGAACGACTGAGGATGTTGTGTTGAGTAGACTGTGTGTGGTGTTACTCTTGGCTCTTGTACTGGTGTACTAATGGCCCTCTCTCCAATGCTGATGTTGCTATCCAAAGGTTCCAATAGTACAGTGTTTGTGGATCCATCTCAGCCTCCCAAACAGAGATAAAAATCAAGAATGCATTTCAAACCTCAACCCTCGATGTGCCCGCTCCAAAATATTTGATCCGACTCACGTGACAAATACTGTGTGTGTACCGAAGTTCAGCCTTCGTCTTTCAAGTTCCGGGCGGTTAGTTCAGTGGTAGAATAAGTGCCTTCCAAGCACTAGGCATGGGTTCGATTCCCGTACCGCTCATTAAACTTTTTTTATTTTGAACAGAGTTCTGGGAACTTGAAAGTCTCCTCGATGCTTATTTTTAATGTATGTACTCTATAATAATTAATGATCTAGATGATCTCTGTTAATTACTAGAGTTTAATATTTAAGCTATTAATGTCAAAAAAAATATTGGTTAATCTCTACGCACAGTTTTTACTGGTGCGGCGTGCCATAGGCTCACTTGCTTGCGTGTTCGACAACAAGCTCTAATATTTTATATTGCTCTCTACGTCAGCTTGTCAATGGTTTGATATCGACATCAATTTTATTGAATTGCACTAATTATATTCTAATAACATCACCATATTTCTGTATTTCCTTAATCTCCATTAAATCCCATTCATTTTTTTGTAAAACTTCTATAGCCCTTTCAAGTTTACCTAAATCTACTTCATTCTGGAAATTTGATTTCAATGCAAGCTTTTCTGTATAAACAAAATACAACTCTTCACTTGCCAGGGACCGCACTCTTGCAATTGGATGGTTTATGGTCAACCAGCATAATCTATCCTGTGCATCATTCAATGTAAAACTCATATATCCAAATATTTTGATTGCAATGGATAATCTTGTAATGTTTTGGGTATTTAAATGCAAATTGTAAATTCTAACATATAACCCTTTCATGTTAAATGACTGTGGAATGTTCAAATTATATTGTAAGATTCTTGCAATAAAATTCATACCAACAATAACTGTTTTAGTTGTTCTTTGAGATTTGAAATCGCGTTGTTTAAACACTTTGGGCTCAACTTTTAACAGTGAAGCAATCTGCAATATAATCTCCACTCTTGTATCATCTTCAATGTCTTGATCATAAAATCTCATGAATTGATGTGTACTTGCCTTAACTAATTCACTTGTAGATTTCAATGCACCGGCAGAAAATATAAAACCTTTCCAAAATTCTTTACTGGCCTCTTTATCATTGAGGTAATGTTCTTTATATAACGCTAACAAATTTTTGAAATAATCATCAAACCCACTAGTTTCTTCTAATTCAATATTGGCAAATTCACTCAATAGTTCCAGTGCATCAACCCTCAATTTATCAATAGATTCACCAGCTAATCTCAAAAGCTTTTGTTCCACAAGCTTATGCAATTCCTGTTGTTCAAATTTTGACCTGTTCTGCTTCAATAACTTCATAGCAGCTGTTCTGATTATACTACCAACATCACCTTGTTCAGAAATTGTGTAATCATCTAATTGATTAATCACAGCGATCAATATATCATTTGGAACAACATGTTCATTTTTCAATAGATGCTCACAAATAGAATTGATAATACCAGCTCTTGAAACAGCATCAACTTTATCATTAGTTAAAATTTCTAAAACCTTTTTGTAATGAACTTTAAAATCAGACAGTTGTGCCACTGTAGATGAACTGTTGATATTATTGTTTTTCATGTATAGCAACCATTTTTTCCAATATTTATCAGATAATTTCAATTTGGAAACAATTTGTTTCAATGCTTGACAAATTTCCTTGGAATCCAATCTAATGATGTTGAATAAATTGTCTAATACTTGATCTTTGGGCTGGTATCCCAATGAAAGCAATGTATCAAACATAAGTAAATATGAACATAATGAAAACTTGGACTCCTTATGATGATCAATCTTGACAGAATCAAATAACTTCGTAACTTGATCAATATGATTTTCTTTGGATAAAGGTAGTATTTCTGATAAGGCACAAAACATGTTAAATTTTAATTCTGGTGAACTCTGCAACACTTGTGTAATAACATTTTCAATATTATGGTGGTTGCATAGCTGTTTCAATGCCTTTGCGCTCAGCTTGACTAATGCTTCATCGCTGTTATAAACATTAGCAGTCAAAAATGAGATGAAATCATCTTTTAGAAATGGTAAAATTTCCAATACACCTGGAGCAATTTTGAAATATGATCTTTCAATTGATCCCAAATCAACATAATCAAGAAGTTCGATTAATTGGATGTTCTTAGATTGTTCGCCTTGGCAATAATTATCCCAGATTGAATTACCTTGACGACCAACAAGTTCTTGAATAGCTGCAGTAACTGCTCTTCTTACCATGATATCTTTGTCAAAACAAGCAACCAATAATAACTTTTTCAATATGTCCAAAGATATTTGAGGAGTGATATCAAAATTGTATTTAAACAGTGACCAACAAATGAAGGCTGAAGCATCTCTGATATTTGCTCCAGAAATAAAGGTTATACGTTCCTGTTGGAAAAACAATGTTTTTGTAAGAATCAAAGACAATTTTGGATATTCAACGTTGCTAACTAATCTCAGTCTCAAAATCTCAGCAATCGTTAATAAATATGAATGTAAAACATCTGCATTGATATCATCCATATTCTTGTCCAGATTTCTAGATGTTTCATCAAACAGATCAAGTATGATATCAATGGCATTTGTAGGGTTCAAGGAATGAATGATTTTTCCAAACTTCCTTGCTAATGTATATCTTGTGTCAGTATTTGGATTGTCAAAATTATTAAAGTAGAAAGATATTATTGATTCAACGTTCTTGACATCTCTGTTATAATCATCACTTTCAATTAAAAAATATTTGAGTAGTTTTGCATATATTTTAGCCAACAATGGAATTTTGTTATCTTCTTTGGGCATACTATTGATAAACTCGAAGAGTTTTTGTTTGGGTAGTTCATAATTTGAATCTTTTTGAAGACAAAAGTTTATTGTACTCAAATATCCAATCTGACCAACCTCACCAACAGATGCAAACTTCTCAATTATGCTTTCAATGCATGTCTCTCTGATTTTGACAGAATCACTTCTCATTATCAAACTTGCAAGTAATCTTGCACCTAGCAATTGTAAAGCACCAGGTTTCTTAACATACTGGAACCCTAGTTGATAAATTCTTTCTCTAACATCAGTCTGAACTGTATCCAAATTAAATGGGATCAGTGTTAAAACACATAACCAACACAGTAATAGATAAGCTTCTTGCCATTCCAAATCATCACATTCCAATCTGTTCAAAATCTGAAGCAACAAATCAACATCTGTTTGTAAATAGTTCAGCAGTCTCTTGCTTGAAACAATTTTTCCAAACGTGTAAAATACTTCAGGAACCCAGTCTCTGGAGTATTCTTGGGTAATATATATCTGAGTCAGTCTGTTCACGTATTTCGAGATATGTTGGTCCAATAACTGGGGACATGGTTGGAATTGGTGGATATCTTTTAGTAAAGTCTCGGTGGAAAAGCCATTCTCTTTGGTAGCATTGTTTTCAATTTCTGTTTCAATTGAGTCATATAGCTCACTTGCGATCTTAGCCACTCTGATCTCGTCGATTTCCATCTGTTAACTGTTCACGTTATTGTTTTCATGTTTTGTTTTTGAAGATGGTTGAAAAATTAGACATTTTCAATAGGAAATTAGAAAGAAACGCCATTTAGAGGATATCAATCAATTAAACGTTAGAATACTTATCTGTTTCTGGGGTAGCCTGTCCTTAAAGATGCCCATTGTTACCCCAAATCACAAATCACTTGCCCTTTTTCTTACCCAGTAATCATCACACTTCACTGTTATTTGTCAATTGTTCAGGGCTTTACAGTCTCTAAAACAGCACCAGCTGTTGGGACATTTTAAGAATACAAAAGTTTATAACTAACAGAATATAGATAATAGTGTACACAGATAATAGATTTACAAATTACAATAACCACTAAGCTGCGACTCAATACACCTCGTTATTCCTAATAACGCTACTTCCACTCTATTAGAGATTAGTACCCACTTCCGACCTGGAAGCTCATCGCATTGGAATTCCGAGGGTCAATGAAAATTTTTTTTTACTGCAGAAAAAATTTAACTGGGAAAAAGTTCTAAACTTACATTCTCTTCCTACAAAAGAAAAAGGTTTTAGTGGTGGGTTATTTCTATCATTGAGTCTATTTTCATTGGTTAGGGTTTTCAATTATGGGTACTGGTAAGAAAGAAAAGACACGTCGTGTGCGTGAGGGTGACACCAGAGATGGTAACCTAAGAGTTAAAGGTGAGAACTTCTACAGAGATGCAAAGAAGGTTAGACATTTGAATATGTACAAGCAAGGTAGAGCCCAGCGTAACAAGAAGGGTGAGATCATCAAGGCTGCTGAT